>CABFOQ010037717.1:23006-51131 GCA_900660455.1 Gephyroberyx darwinii
CACTATGATTAATTAACACTAGTTACCAATCCAATGAGCACTATTATTTTCTATCTTTTTATTTGTTTATTTACTTTTTTTTTTTTTTTTTTTTTTTTTTTTTTTTTTTTTTTTTTTTTTTTTTTTTTTTTTTTTTTTTTTTTTAAATATTTCTTTTATTTTATTGATTTAGTTATTTATTTTACACTTATTTGCCATGATTTATCTATTTTTTTTGTGTAATTCTCACAAGTAATAGGCCTATGTTTATTGTATGTAATTCTCATTAGTAATATGTTCGTTTCACTAAGGAACTTTAGTAATCACTAAAGTTCCACATTAATCACTATATTCATGAATGTCAAAAATGACTACATGGGCATGGAAAGAATGACAAAGCAAAAAGGACAGTGGAGTATTGTAAATCCTTAAATATTTTTTAGAATTAATCAATTATATATTCATAAATAATTAATATAATTTATACCCCTGTGTATATTGTTTATCTGTTATATATGGTACCTTGGAGTTGTGAATGTACTCTTGATTTTTGTCAATAATAAAAAAAATTAAAAGCTATGTCAAGCTTTCAGTGATTTGATGTATGTAGTTTTTGGGGAACATTTTTTTTAATGAATGTGGTACCAGTAGGACTGAAGTAATATTCCTAATTACACCTCCTGTTTTTATGGTTTTTACTTTTAGAGATATATTTTGTTGAGCTGTGGACTCAAAACTTTTATAACTTTTTATTCATAAATACAATTATAATTCATCTCAACCAAAACATATTTCTAATAGATATAAAATACTTAATAAACACTTTTAGAACAATTGATAGCAAAAAAGTATCTTATAGCTCCTAGAATTTATTTCATTTTCTTCCTTTTTATGTTAACACCTTTTTCTTATTCTTATTTTTTTCTCTCTGTCCTCTCTTTGAAAAAAATTATCAAGTTATTTGATGTCCTTATAATGAGATTTAGTGACCTTATTTTTCATTGTATCCAACTGTTTAATGGATTTTCTATCATTAAATCCAGTGTTTGTACACTTCATTTTTGAATAAAGATCTAAATGTAAAAAAAACAGGAGTTTCACTGACTGGATTTCAATTGGACTGAATTGAATCGAACTGAAATAATTTGCGTTGATAATTTCAATAAAATTGAAGAAACTTTATTCTTTACTTATTACTATATACTTTATTGTAATAAGTAAAGAATAAAGTAAAACTAGTACTGAAAATACTTATTTCTGAAGTCAAAGTGATCCCTGATTTAATTTTCTTTTTGCAATTACATAAACATTTATGAAATATACGATAATCAACAATAGCTTAATTCACTGAAATAAGTAAATAAGTGAATAATTCATTCTGACCAGGAAAAAAACATCTTACATACTAATCACTATCTTACATACTAATCAGTACTGCATGCACTCAGAACAAGTCAGTATATTACCAGCAGACATTCAGATTTAAGTATGCTGAAACAGTACATCACATGACCAGACCATGCTATAAAACAACATAGATGGAAATCAAAATAAGTCTACTAATTTGTCTAATGGGTAGATAATTAATTACTAAAGGGCACCTGAAGCATGCATATTTGTTTGAAACATCGACACTAGCAGCTAACATGAACTACTACAAGAAAAGCAAGGCAAACTAACTAATCACTAATCTATATGATATATTAACATAACTAGGCTAAAAAGCTAGCAAGCGGTAAATGCATTTTCAACAACACAACTCTTATTCTGAAAGCACTATAAGCATTTGAATAACATTTGATGATTTGATCACCCTGAAGTATGATTTGATCACCTTGGTGGAAACAGGCGCCAAAGGTGCAGAGTAAAGTAGTTTTATCCGCTTTAAAATCTGCACAAAAGCCAAATCTTTCAACCACAACAATATCAAGCTCAAAATTAAGCCTATCTGATCAGGGGAGATGATTGCTGGCTATATGTTCTCTAAGTGAGTAGCTAAGACTGTAGACAGCATGGAAAAAGCAACATTAAGTGAAGAAACTAGGCACTATGAGGCACAAAAAAGATGATCCATGTCATATTCTTTTTAGCAAGGGGCAATATGGAGGCTTGTCATAAGGTATCAGGAAAATAGCTGAAAGATACTCCTGACAAGACTAAGTAAGAGGGGCAAGTCAGAGGAGACTGTTTTATAGAATTAAGTTGTGAAACCTTTAATCTTTAATCTCTATAATAGAGATGGCTGGACCCAGGGTGGAATTTTTGTTCCGCTGTAACTGAGGGAATAGTTAAATTGGGAGAGGAGGATAGGATCATCTACAATCAGAGCTATGCAAAGCTGAATAAAACTGTTTAAAGGTCTCATTGATTTTCCTGTGATTTTCTGTAAGTACCTCCTCTGTATGGGGCTGAACCTTGGTAATAAGACATGATGAGGCAGCCTGGTGGGCTTGAAGAGCCAGAAGCTTATTGAATTCCTAGGTATTATGACCAACTTTCATATGTCCTATAGCTTTATGAGTGGAAAGCAAGTCAAATTCCCACTGGTGGGAGAATATTAGAAGTGGATGCGGTTGAGCTTGTGTGACCGATGTAACCTCTGTGCTGTGTGTGTTGTTGTGGTAGATGATGGCAGCCCCAAATCTCTCCCAAGTTACATGGGCATTTATTCTGAACATAAATAAAAGACAACAGCATCCAGTTAGTATAGTAAGTTTCCAACTACACACGCAACTAGCTCTATTGTAAAGTAATATGATGTACTATCATAATAGGGGCTGGACCAGAGTCCACGACAGAAAGACTATAGCCAAGTTTAAACTGATCTTTTGGCTCCACCCACTGAGGTGTAACACAACCAATGAGATTATTTCTGCATCCAGCACAGCTCTGCCCCTGAGAAATGTTTGTAGAACTAAAACTCCCAATCTGCAGTACACAAACCTCTTGGGATATTTCTGCCCAGCTTTGTTCATCACGTATCACCTTACCCCAGCCATGGAAAATCAATATCAGCATAACCAAACATTCACACACACTATCCTGTTCATTGTTGACCCTCTGCACAAAGTACCTCTACATTTTACTCTTATTTTAAGGAATTCGAGATATTGTTGTTTCAACAGAGCAGCTTTGTGGATGTGAGACCTGGATGCACCTTAAAATCTGGGAATTTAATCTTTAGGCACCAGTGATGTCTGGCATTTGGCTGCTGCTATTGCTCTCAGGTAAGATGCTCCCTTTTTTGGCTTATGGGCCCCATCAGACAATGGTGTCTCCTAAATAGTATGGTTAATTTTTTATTGGCAAGATAAAATCACCTGAACAACAAACAATAAAGCTTTTGAATTCAGATTGTAGAGTTGCACGCCAAAGACTTTTTTTTGTGAAACTCTCCTTCGTCTCCTCCTATTTTTCAGATATTTCAAATGTATTTTAAAGTGTGACAGGTCTGTAGGACCTTTTGCTTTTGTAAATGGTTCCGTTAAGGACAGTGAGCCAGTTCCTAATTTATTGTGTATTCAGGTTTTCTGTTGTACCGTTGTCATTGAAAGAATTTTCATTTTGTACCGTGAAACAGTCAACCTCCTGCACATAGCGGTGATTATCACAAAGCATCAAAACCACCAATATAAACAATAACCCTTATATTTTAGTCATTTATTTTAGGAATTAGGAATTAATTTACACCTTTTTCCCTCAAACTATCTTCATAGACTTTACATAATTTTGATACTACTTCAAAAGATTATAAATTTAAGTCTTGAATTTATGACTTAAATGCATAAGATACTATGCATTTAAGTCATGAAGATATATGTCAGCCTGAAAAAGGTGGTAAACACAATTCTTGCAAATAAAATAGTTGGTAAACTGAGTTTAGGTGGGCTTACCCTCCACTACATCCCTGCATGTGCCTTCATTGTATTGCATAAGGAATGATAAGTACTTCATACACCCCTCTTCCTTTCAGCCCATCTAGCTGAATCAGTGCTGGAGAAGCCAAAGAGGTCAGCTCTAAACCAGCTGACCAGAACCCTGCTGAGGAAATATGACCATGGGGTTCGACCTGTTGAGAATTGGACCAGTCCCACCACTGTCTACATAGACCTCATACTGCAGTCTGTCCTGGATGTGGTAGGCAAAGTTTGTTATCTCTCTGGGGCCGCAGTATGTTCACACTGTAGCTGAAAGGGTCTCAATTCTGATTGATTTTTTTCCTTCATATGTGACAATTGGCATCATTTTGGTGCCCAAAGCTTAGGTACGAAAATGGACGTGATATCTTTTGCTGTAGTTACTTTTCTTACGTGTCTTTTCAACATCACTGAGTTCATAATGGTGTGGCATATGGGTTACATCCTAGAATAGATACAGTCATCCATCTGTTTTGACAGGACAGATTAGGTTACAAATGTCATGAGAATGATATGAGAAAATGATGTTATTGTTATAGGTGCTGTTATAGGTGCTACATGTGTAGCATTTTACCATCATCATCATTATCACATTAATTCTGAGATATTAGTATAGTTACCATAAACAAACTGAGACCATCGCAGAAGACTGGTAGCCTCTACCGGCCTCTACACTGCATTTTACATTGTGCGCAACCGGGTTGGATTTCGCGTGAAATCTGCTGTATTGTTTTACGGCACAAAGGGAGATTGCTTGCAAACGGAGCTGAAGCTTTCAGAGTTTGTGACAATGGTAGATGGTGGAAGGAGGGAAAGGCTGATTGAAATTCATGTCCAACATGTTTATCCTCTTCAGTAAAGATGCCAGGGAGGGGGAGGGTGGACAGGAAACAAAGGGGTTTATGGGAAATGTGGTTTTAATCTTGAGAAACACTAGCACGAACAATACCACTGGCGTGAAATAGAGGCTACTGATTGTCTCCACCATGGTCTCATTTGTTTACAGTTATTATACCAGTTAATTTGACTGATATATTAATGTTTAAAATTCTCCAATTGGTGCCTTAAATGTAAAGATGCAGCACAAAAGATTTTAAATAAATATATGCAGTTCTTACAAGTGACTTCAGCAAAATCACCTTTTCCCAGGATGGAAAGACCCAGACCATTACCACAAGCATTTGGTACAGACAGGTAGGTGGCCTCTGACTTTCTTGTTGTACAGCATCTGGAAAACAACCACTGTTTCCATCCATAGAATCCATATCTTTTTAATTAAATCGACTCCAATTAGCTACCTCTTCGGTGACTGATTTCTGCTGTGTGGAGGCCTTACACTATTTACAATGAGGACAGATAACAAGCTATTGAATACAATCAGGGAGAAGAGGTGAGTGAATATGAGACTCTAGACTAAATGTCAATTCACACCATTGTATTTCTGTTGATTATCCACAGTGCAAACACACTCAGTACTGCAAATATAGAAATGTGTGAAATTAATGAAAAAAAATAGTTCCGTTTATTTTTTTGCTTAAACTTCTTTCAAAACAATATATTTTCCATTTGAATACACAATAGATGTAATTTTGCCATGAGCTTCCTTTCTGGTTTCCAGATCTGGACAGATGAGTTCCTGGTTTGGGACCCAGAGGAGTTTGATGGAATCACTGAGATCTCACTGTCATCTGATGCCATCTGGATACCTGATGTTATCGTCAGTGAATTGTAAGAAATCACCAAAACAATCGCTCGCACATATATGCTGAAATGTTTCAATTCTTTCTCATATACTCTCATATATATCGATTTTTTTTGTATTTGTTATAATTCTGCATCTTTTCATAATGCACAAATCTCACATTGTCTTTCTGTCTCAGTAAGTTCTGCCACTGATACTACTGCTGCTATTTTACATCATGTTAATACTGGAACTGCTTTTTAGCCTCTTGAGAAAACTAAACACATACTTAATATGTCTGACTGTTGGAATTGTTGGTTAAGTATATTTCTATAACCCCCATTTGCAGTATTCTTATATCCTATTCCTCTTAACTACTTGGTGATGCAGCAGCCTACTTTCCCCACGGGGATCATTAAAGTTTTATCTAAGTGAATCTTGACTTCCACTGCAGCCATCCATGCTAAATGTGTCCACTCAAAGTGTTTCGGACAAAAGTGTCCACCAAATGGCACCAAATGTCTCCATCTTTAGGAGACATTACATAGTAATGTCTAGTACTACATAGCAAATTGCCCAATCCTCTCTCAAGTGCAGACATGTTGACACCTTAGAGCTGAGGCTGGCCAGTCTCATATTCTGCTGTCCACCTCTCACCTTACATCCCGTCTCATTCGTGCCTGTTTCCCAGTGTGGATGAGGGGAAGTCCCCTCCCATCCCCTACGTCTACGTCAACTCTTCTGGCTCAGTGAAGAACTACAGGCCCATCCAGGCGGTGTTGGCCTGCAACCTGGAGATGTATGCCTTTCCATTCGACAAGCAGAACTGCACCCTCACCTTCCGAAGCTGGCTCCACTCAGGTCCTCTTCCTGCCTTTAGTGGGATATAGACGGTTGTGTTAACAGGGGTTGGTTCAAATCATATAACACAGCCAAAGCAGATATTTTTACTTGTGAGTGACTTTCTATACTATCTCTGTCCTTCTTTCCATCCCACACTCTTTCCATCCTTCATTATCTCTTCCTCCCTAGTGAAAGAAATAGACCTAGCTCTGTGGAGGAGTGCTGAGACCATTGCTAATGATAAGAGGGAGTTCATGAACGACGGAGAATGGGAATTGGTGTCCATTCCTTCCCGCTACTGGCAATACCGCCAAGGAGACACCCACTACGCCCACATCCAGTTCAATGTACGACTAACCTATTGTACATCCCATCCATGCCAGTTTAATAGTGTACAGGGATGTAGTGGATGATAAACCCACCTTAAATCAGTTTACCATCTTTCTAATTGTTGAATAGATAAATAGTGTAATAACACTGTAATAACACTTAACACTGATGTGATGATGCATGTGTACTAAACAATTGTAGTACACAAGTGCAATTTGTTACTGCCACCATTGTCTTTCAGCAAGGGTTTATTTATTGTCCAGGCTGATTTTGGAATAATGTCATTGACATTACAGTCAAGATACATTTGTGTGAAATCTTTGCTCTTGAATTTCACTTTCTATCTAAGAGATGCATTACACCACTTCAGTTTTGTTTTTTTCCCCCAATGGAGGTGTAATGGCTAGCTATCTGCCTTTCTGAGTGAGTGTGTAGCTGCACTGTGACGGCTGTGATTGCTTATCGATGGGCGAGGTTTAAACTGTGGCCCTCTGTGGGTTACCCTCTCCCCCGCTGTGCAGCGGAATTGTAAGATGTAAAGCAATTGGCCGCGACCTTCATGGATTGGGCTAGCGAGCTAATGCCAAAAGATGAGGCTGAGGCTGTTTCTGGCATGTAAAGAGATAGAGAGAGAGCGAGAGACTGATAGACAGGGGAGAGAGAGCAACCATAATGAGACTGTCTCAGTGGCTGCCTGATCAATGGAGTTCTTGTTAGCGCTGAGGAAAATGGCCTCCTTGCCCATTGAACGTGGAGAGCAAGGAGGGAGTTTGGATGGCAGCTGCTGTGTATTCAACTCAAAGAGTCAAGGCTTTTTAGTACTGGGGCATTTCATGGTTTGTGGGGTTACGGTTACACTCTGGCAGTTTTGCTGATAAGGTAAATATTTCAGATGAATAGGGGTTCCTGCACAGGCCTGGAAAGTCTGAAAAATGTATTTGGTCATTTGCAGAACTGGGAAAAGTGTGTGGAATTGTATGAAAAATTAAAGGTTGTTCTATACTGATACACATATGACCACATATTTCCTACAGTCACAGACCCACTGTCATTTCACGTTATGATATTAGCTGTGAAGAGTAATCTCCAGCTATAGAGTGATATGCAGGGCTGGAAAAAATATTAAAATATCGTGCTCAAGTAGAAGTACATTTACTTTGTAAAGTAGAATTACTGGTATAAAATGTACTTAAGTAAACGTTAGCTCTAAGAAGTTTCCCTTGAAAAACTGAGAAGACAGTTCAGAGTTCAAACTAGGTTATTTTTAATAAAAGAAAACTTAATAAAGAAACAACATGAAGTACATTAACAAAGTAAAGCATGAGTCAACATGATTATGTTTGGTCAGCTTCCGATGCAATTCTCATGAGTAAATGCAATTTGTTACTTCCACCCTTGGAGATATGGCCTAGTTGATATTATCAAGCTACTATCCAGTCAATTGATGTCTGGAAATATGTGATAAATGAAAAATGAGTAGGAACCTTGGATGAAGACACATTTATTAAACTACTATAGCAACTAGTAACCAGGAGAATAGCGACTAGTGACTAAAAAATGATAAAGCGGCTTGCCATATGTATTTTTCTGTATTGACCTAACTTTTTTAGGGTCCATTCAAACTCTCAGCTCTCTTCACTTACTTCCAATCCAGTTGTTGATTCGGCGGCGCCCCCTGCTGTACGTGGTGGGGCTGCTTATTCCCAGCATCTTCCTCATGTTGGTGGACGTGATTAGCTTCTACCTGCCTTTAAACAGCGGCATGCGCATCACCTTTAAGATCAGCATACTGCTGGGCTACACCGTCTTTAGAGTCAACCTGATGGATGAAATGCCAGCCACTGCCGTCAAAACTCCACTCATAGGTAGGATGGTTGAGAGGTAGGAGATTCAAGTTCTTGTTTGTCATATTCAAATAAGAAAGAGGAAAAACACCCAAATCAGAGGTATGAGGTTTTTTTTTTGTGACACCATTATGTTTTCCTCCCATCCCCATCCAGGTGTGTTCTTTGTGGTGTGCATGGCCCTGCTGATGCTCAGCCTGGCCAAGTCCATCCTGGTGGTGAAGCTGCTGCACCACAGTGAGAAGGAGGTCAGGCAGATGTCGGTGTCGGCCTGCCTGCTGGACAAGTACGGCTCTGTTGGCCACAGCTTCACGGAGAGTGCTTTCACCTCCATCAAAACCCTGGACGATGTCAACCAGTCAGGAAGTGAGTTAGAGGAGTGTAAGGTCAAAAACTGTGATTGACCAAGCCATTGAAATCTGTTTGCAAAACAAGGTGCTTGTTGGAGTCAAGAGTAAAAGGATTCCTGAAACAGGAAGCCATGGCACTCTACTTTTAAAAAAGCCTCCAGGCTCTTTTCCATCCACCAAAACAGAACTCACATTGACTGTGCACCGTCCAAATCAGTTTCCCTTTGTCTTCTTCTAGATTACGAGTTTGACCTCCCATTGGGGGAGGATCTTCTGTCCCTGAGCGAGATCCAGGACAGTCCCTCCAGGCTGGAGTGGCTCCTCCAGGAGCTGGTTTCCCTGCGCCTCGCCTTATCCCAGGATGACAGTGACGACTTGGCCCAGGCTGAATGGCTGGCCCTCTGCTCCAAAGTTGACCGCTTTCTGTTCTGGGTTTACTTACTGGTTCTGGGTTTATACACTGCCACTTTGCTGCTGCTCTGGGCCAGCTGGAGCTTCACCTGACCACAGCTTCAGCCACATAGACAAGGAGAATGAACCTGCATGTATCCGTTAAAGTTTGTACCAAATACATCAGTGGACACTGCCGACACATTTTGTTAGTCGTAGTTTAAAGCTGCACTTGGTAACTTTAACAGCGCCAAGTGGTAGTGGGTGATGACTTTGACTTTTGGAAGGACTTCATTACCCAGAAATCCTGTAAGATGGCATCAGTAAGTAGTATGTGTAGTATGGTGGTTTTATGTACGCGAGAAATGCCCAAATGTATACTACATTAGCAAGAATGTCTGAGTATGCAACCGATGTTACTCAATGCACCAAGATGCCCCATCATGCATTGCCACTATGTAACCTTCTTCTTCTTGTAGATTATTGGCAGTTGACATCTATTTTCATGTTGTATTACTGCCCTTTTCTGGAGTGCAGTCACCCTACAGTCTTTCGTTATGTAACCTTATGTAGCCGTACGTCATTTCAAGCCTGTAATGGTGAGACAGAGAAACAGTGGCTTGTGTAGTCGATTAAAGGAGGTGGAACAAGTGCTAATAAATACAATGTAGACCATCATTCTTAAATATTTGATATTTCTAATGACTTTTAATTTTTACATACAAATCTTGCCTAGTGCAGCTTTAATTCAACACACATTCAACACAATTTGGCGCCATCCTGGTGGCTCAGTTGGCCAAGGCACATACCATGTCCCTGCAATGTGATATGTTTGAATCTGGCCTGTGACTTTTGTCATATGTGATCCTTCCTATCTCTCTACTTTAAACCATCAAATAAAGAAAAAATCTGAAATAAAAATCTTTTTAAAAATGTAATATGACTTTTTTTAATATGGCATCTCAAATAGAACAGAATAGGCTTTTGTTGCAGAATGTCACTATCTGCCCATGTTATTCCTCAGTGCTTTTAAATATTCAGTCTGCATCACCGCCAGACATTGCATTACCACTGTGTATAGAAAACTCCTATTCTGACAGATATTATTGTAGCTAGTCTGTTTTTCTCACATTGAATATTAACCAAAAGATAATGAACACGGTGTCCTGAGAAAATCCACTACACCACAGTTATCATGTTATAATTCTGCATTCCTACTTTAATCGCCATCCCACTTCCTTTTCCATGATATAGATCAATAAAGCCCATTCAGAGCTCAGCTTCTGTCCCTGTTGGTTTGCTAAACGTTCTGATAAGAATATCAGAGTTACTTCATAGAAACCTCGCCTGGAGAAGATCTATATTAATACGATTTTCACAGTATCGGCAGACCTTTAGCTTCTAGTGGATCTTATTACAAGATGTTGTGGAATAGAGCTGGGGATGAAGACATAAAAGAAACGCTTTATGTTTAGTTAGTGCTGTGTTAGGTGCTGCAGGAGGTAACTTGTCAGTGCAAGGATTTTAAAATACTTTCGGCAACAACAAATTGAGATGTAATCTATTCAAGACAAATGTGCATGGTCTTCTTTCACAATCCACTTCCACCCCAGCAGAATACCAAGTACATTCAATTTCAGTCCTCTGTGCTCTCACAATTCTTTTTACTACTCTATGTTTTTAGAATATAACAATATAAGAGGAAATGTGAGTTTTGAGTTGCAGCACATTATTTTGTGAAGAAAATAAATGATAACAATAAAAAAAAAAAACTCAAGCCAAACCAGCAGTGAGTGCTGTGCTGACCTTGTTTCTCTTTACACATATTTTCTTTCATTTCTGAAGTAGATCGGATCAGATGCAGCATTAAGAGCCAGTCCCTGAATCGAATAATTAATTTCCAAATTGTTATATATATATATATATATGTATACATACATTTTGGGGAATCATATTCTTTTATAATAATTATGTGGGAAAAATACGTATAATTTATACAGTAGATAGGCAGAAATTATACAGCATGGCCAAAAATATACAAGTATCCATTAATACAGACGTTCCACAGGGTGTAATACTGTAACTTTATCCTTAGTGAGAAGGGAAGGGAAGATACTGAGATGTGACATTTATGGGGTGGACAGCATGTAATATTATTATTATTACACCATCACGTTATTGTTTGGCATTCTAAAGTTAACATCTTTTAATAATTTGATTATAACATCAATTAACTACATGTCTGAGGTGCGTTTTGTCCTCTTCATTCTACCGCTGTGGCACAAAGTAGCTCTGTTGATTTCTGTCTGCTCGATTTCTAAAATAAAACAGCCACCAAAAAACTACATTTGTTATTTCTAGCCAAAAGCACTTGAATGCAAGACCCTCTACAACTCAGAAGTAGCTTATGAGGAGCACTTGAAGGCATCATAACATAGTGATCGAGATAGAGGTAGCCATAGAAACTAAACTACCTTTTCATTTTCCCCACCCAGATTTGCACCACCTGCCCCTGGTAAAGTTTGATTAGTGACTGACACAGCACAGCCGATGGGGTCAACATACAGTAGCTGTCAATAGCATCACACAGAGTACAGGGTTGATTGCTGTGATTAGTGTCACAAGGAGCACTATTGTATATATGCACCAAATGTTCTCCGAACGGCTTTGGCACTTCCATCTACCCTGCAGCTGCCTTCAGGAACATTTTCATTGAATTGAGTCTTTCAAGCATTCAGCTATACTTCAGCATTATTCTAGACAGGAGTACCAGCTGCAGCCAGTCTTTTGTAGCCAGATCCAGTGGAAATGATATACAAGCCCTATAAAGCTTGTGTACTGCTAACATGAACCTCAGCTGTCTGAGTGGCGTTTAGCAACGCTGCAGCGTGAATGCTCACATGTCTCTCAACCATATTTAGACACTTGTTGGAGTTACATAACTGACACTATTCATTGTGGTAAATCAATGATTGGGGATTGTATATTTAACTCTAAAAGGTTGTAATCTATAGTGTTATTGAGCTATGGTACATAAAGGAGGCTAAATTTATTCCATAAGAAAGCATGCTCGCCTTGGGAGAAGATTTCACTGATACCATATGAGGGAGGGATTATGGTTTGGAAACAACCCCTGCAGCTGTATTCCATATATAGGGGATATTCCCAGCTCAGTTTTGAAAATCAGCCTTAGATTTCTTTATATGCTATGCTGGTATGAGCTGTTGTTAAGTATTAAGAGTCATACTGTGTCACACTGTGGTCATCCTCATTTTAAAATATGACACTCTTGAGTCCTCTGCTCAACATCTGCACTGGAGGCCTGCTGGCTTTTGCAGCCATGCGGTCAAGAACAGATAGCGTTCTGTTCCATAGCTTTTGAGTACTGGAGTCAAAGCTGCACTAGGCACCGACGCATGTTTGCGGCTCCAAATGGCAGCAAGCGGTAACTGAACTTCAATACCCAGAAATGATGTAACATGACGTCAGTAAACTGCACACAACCCAGCTGGTCTGTGATCGCTTTATACCAAAGGAAACCAAGTTTTGATTCATCACTTCCTGTGTGTGGAAATTACATCTGGGCAACTATGGCCTTCTCGGTGAGGGAATAAAAATCCTGCCTAGTGTGGCTTTAAACTACTAGATTTGCAGTTGCCTGTCTCCTATCTCCACGGCCTCTCAGCTCCATTTATTTCAATGAGCTGATGGTTTACAGTATGAGGACGAGCGAGCGTCAGCAGCAAATGGACACACCCTTGTGAGCCGAGTGACATCAGCGAGGTTTGCATGCTGAATTGCAAGTGAACTGATGGGTTGTAGCGGATGGATGGTGCAGGGTATGGGTTTCCAGGCGTTTCCTTCAGGGGTTTTAGACGCCGTTTTCAGCTGAACGACACCTGGGGCTGCTCAACTTGCACTGGAAAAGAGAATTCAAAGTGAACTTGCAGGATGAGGCTTTCATCAGCCTGGACGGGGCTTGTTTTCCTTCTGACTCAAGGGGCCGTGAGCGCCTGCACAGGTACAGTAGGCTGAGCAACTTCTGTTTTACACCTTATTGCCTTGCTTGGAAATGTGCATTGAATATTTTGTATACTGTCATAATCAAGGGCCCTGTAATCAAGTGGAGCAAAATGACTTTTGGCTGAAAAGATATTATTATGGTGGTTAATGTGATAAATTATTAGATGTAGGGACTGACAAGATATTGTTTTGTTAGTGTAATAAATCTATGGCTTCCAAATAGATTTTGACACTTTTTGCTTGATGTTGACTCTCCATTATAAAGACAAAACATTTTCCAACGTTAGTAAGTGTTGATTTTTGGATTTTTAATAATCTGTAGTGAGGAAACTGGGCAGCAGCACGGGGCGGTTTGCCAATGCCACCTTGGTGCGCCTCTCTGAGTTCTTGAGCGCTGGTTATAAGAAGGGAGTGAGACCCGTGAAGGACTGGAGAAAATCCACCACAGTGGCTATTGACCTCATGGTCTACTCCATCCTCAACGTGGTGAGTCATGCTGTGGAACTGGACACAGCAGCTTCAGATCACGGTGCATTATTCTAATCTTAAATTCTAAGGGGTGCGTCATTCAATTATTTGCTGAAAGCTTCATCAAATATGTCACCTGCATAAGGCATTACCATGACTACACATAGGGATGCAGTGGACGGTAAACCCACCAATTTACTTTTTATTTTGTTTGTAATAGAGTTGAGCACCTTTTTACACTGACATACATTTGGACATCATAGTAAGTCAACCTGATGTAATTTGTATGATAGATAAGGGGGGAAAGCATAAATGAATGCTTTTCTGACAATTCTTTTTCATATTTATTGATTAGTAATAGTATACATCAAGCAATATCAAACTAATGAAATAAATGTTTTACTGACAATATACTGTAATTGATTTCAGTACATATTGGTGGTTGTTTCCTTAGGAGGTCATAATTTAGCCTCCCTTTATTTCACACTACACGGACACACACACCTTATTGAGGCTTTTACATGTAAATTTCTTTCTCTTTGTACTCCTACTTCAGGACGAGAAGAACCAGGTTTTGACAACGTATGTGTGGTACAGACAGGTAATCAATAACCAATTTATATAAGAAAACAACGTCTTGGTTTTTATTTCTATCGACGTTGTGTGTTTTATTCCACTTTAACTCAGATTTTAATTGATGTCTGAATTTTTCACTCTTTATTTGAGAGGTTTTGTCTTCTGGGTCCCCTTTTTACTGACTGTGCTACAATCAATCAATCATGTTATTACTCTATTATTGAATACAACAATAATATATTATTACTCATCTGCTTTCTTCTTGTCTCGTTACCGTGTTAGGCGTGGACAGATGAATTCCTGGTCTGGAACCCGGAAGACTTCGACGAGGTCAAACAAGTTTCCATCCCCACTGCTAATGTGTGGGTGCCTGACATCCTCATCAATGAGTTGTAAGTAGAGAAAGTAGAGAGTATCACCAGAACTGGGGAAATGTTGAGCAAATGATGTTGCCTTAAAGCCAGCTATGCAATATTTAATGTTGTTTAAAAAACTTGCATTTAACTATTTAAACGGGTGAGTCTTATTCTGCTTCATGATGATCAGTTGTCCTTTCAGTGCGAAGTTGATGGTGTGGACTTGGTGGTCGCTGAGCATGTAGTGTTATTATTTTACTGTTATGAGAATAGTCTTGTGATACTTGTGTTTTGCTGAACAGGCTGTAATGGAACCACTATTACTACTACTACTCACATTTTTATTTATATGCACAGTATTAGTATTATTATTACTAATTACTGCACATCAATCTCCTTGTGTTGTTTGAATCTCTCCAACCCTGCAGCGTTGATGTAGGGAAATCTCCAGACATTCCCTATGTCTACGTGACACATAGTGGACTGGTGCGCAACTACAAACCCATCCAGGTTGTTACTGCCTGCACTCTGAACATCTACAACTTCCCGTTTGATGTCCAGAACTGCAGCCTCACCTTCCAGAGCTGGCTCCACACTAGTAAGACATTCTTCAGTGACACATTGCGATATAATGTGCAATTTGATTGAATATTTTCATATTTTAATGCACTCACCTCTGTACTTTTGGAGCAGTCGGCCACTAACATTCCCTGTGATCTGATGGCGCCACTGGAATTCAGGCTTTTCCCCCTCTCCATTAACGATTTCATAAGGGAAATTACTTCTTGAGAACTATAATGCAGAAGGCAGAAATTAATCATATTTTCAGGATTTTGATGTGGTAGAAGTATGACTTATCTTTTCCAAATTAACGTAAGAAAATTTGTTTTGACTTTATGGCCAAGGCAAAAAATAAAGAGTTGCTATATCTAAAACCGCCCCCACTTTTTTCATCCATATAAAAGGTTGGGATTAGGCATAAAGTTTCCAAGAATAAGGTGTCCAGTGAGATTAAGGTTAGCCTTTAACATAAGGGTTAGGTGTTAATCCACGTTTTAGGAGAAAATTATGATGGATTCTGGCTTTGTATCAAGAAATTGGTGCCGACTATGAGTCTTCAGAACAACCAATCACAGACAGATGTATAAACACTAAATATGTTTCACTTAAATTAAAAAATAATTACTTGAGGATTGATTATATCCAAACATTGTATAATGGTAAATTGTTAATCTAATTTTTATAACCAAAAACTGTTACACTGAGAGCACCCCTCAAACAATTTGGTTGCAAATCAGAATCTTGAAGGTTCGATTTCACTGTTAAAATCACAAATCACACTCAGAAATGGAAATATCCATGTCTAAGTTCACCATTTCCCTTACTGTGCAAATTCTACGGAAGAGCAAACAAACCTAATCAATTCTCCCCTATGGTAAAGCATTGTGGCAGTTCGCAACTGCAGATTTGGTCAGTGTGTCACATTTCTTATTTTGAAATGATGTGTTGGAGGCAACGCCGGGTCGTGGAGAACGGGGTGGCAGTAGGGTGAATGACGGACTTGAACATGACTGAACATGAAGTTGATTTTAACAAACTGAAGCTGAAACTGAATCTCAAATGTATTGTAACAGATTATTTCAAGCACGACACAGTTATTCTCCAACAGAAACCATTTCTCACATCAGCCCTAGATGGCAACTTGTTGACATGACCCTCTCGCACCTGATCCCCACATTATGTTCGATCTGTAGTTAATGACATCAACATCACCCTGATGCGAAGCCCTGAGGACCTCAGGGAGGACAAGAGCCTCTTCATGAACCAAGGCGAATGGGAGCTGCTCCATGTGCTGTCCAAATACAAGTCCTTCAGCCTGGACAATGATGATTATTATGCTGAAATGAAGTTCCATGTGAGTATGTGCAATGCGCATGAAAGGTGCTACGTGTAGCACCTTTAAACATCAATATATCATTGTGAAATGAATTGTGGTACCTTGGTATAATTACTGTAAACAAATGAGACCATGGTGGAGACGATTGCTAGCCTCTATCTCACACCAGTGGTTTTGTTATTAGTGTTTCTCCAAAGTAAGATTACATTTCCCATAAACCCTGTGGCTTCCTAGCAAACTTATGGTAAAACCATGGACCATGCCTCTCACCTTGACCTGCAGGCCCCAATAGTCCTCATTAGAAACACTGTCAAATATCAAAGGAAGAGGCAAGGTGAGAGGAATCGAACCCACCTCATTTCTACATATTGATATTGTCAGTAGCATTGTGTCTATTTTACCCAAATTACACTACAAAGGTGTGTTTTTCTTACTGACTTATTCAAATGACTTGATGTTGTACAGATCAGCTCGCCCCTTCCATGCTTGGGATTACTTGGAATTCAAGAGTGCAGACCAAACAGACTGGAACTGTCTGACCTGCTGATTATGTGACTAGGCTGGTTGATAAGATAACTCACTGCCATATGAAATGGGCAGGTGCTTTATTCTGCACTTGTGCAGTAAAAAGTGAATTGGGCTTGTGATGTGAATGGGTCTCTTCTTCATGTAGACTTATGTATAGACATATAAGATTGCCACACAATCGTACACTTGATATTTAAAGTGGTAATCCTCGAAATCCTTCTTTTTAGCCTCGATCTTTGTTGCTCAGCCTCACTGCTGTGGTGTTTCTCATTGCTCTTCCCAGAGAGCACCTGCCAATCAAACAGTGTGTCCTGTACTGTGACGTCTTTCTCATTGGATTTTCTGTTGATGGAGTTTGAGTTTCTATAGGTGTCTGTTCAGCCATGGTGGCTATCGCTGCTCATGCTAACCCATTTCTTCAACAAACTGGAAATGTAGCTATGAAAAATGTCCAAATCCTTATTAAAACTACAATTCCCAGGTGGTGATCCGGCGGCGGCCGCTGTTCTACACTGTGAACCTCCTGCTGCCCAGTATATTCCTGATGGTGATGGACGTTGTGGGTTTCTATCTACCGCCAGACAGCGGAGAGAGGGTTTCCTTCAAGATCACTTTGCTGCTGGGCTACTCCGTCTTCCTCATCATTGTGTCTGACACGTTGCCTGCCACCGCCATAGGAACCCCGCTGATAGGTGGCTAGAAAGATGGCATCTATTGTGATTATCATCAGTTTGCATTCAAAGTGAAGGTCTGGCAAGGATTTTTAGCTTGTGGTTTAAAAATAACCATAAATTGCCTGAAACCACCTGAAATATCTATTTTACAAAAAGGTACTTTGGGGGTTGTGGTGTACAGTGATGTAGTGGTGAAGAAAAAGGCGAGTAAACTATGATCTACAGTCATCATAAGGCAAACATCCACCAATATAAAACACAAATCTATGATATTTTCAGAAAAGCATTAATTTATGTTTTATACCCCTTTAATGGACCCTATCCTCATGCTGCTTACATCAGGTTGAATACTTACAATGATGTATACTATGAATTTACCTCAGAAAAATTGAAGAGGTAGTAAATACTTTTCTTCAAATTAAATGGTGGGTTTAGGTGGGTTTACTCTCTACTACATCCCTGAGTACATATAGAGTGCTTCATTAAGAACTTGGAAATGTCTTTTTGTAAAAGTTACAATCAATTGATCATTCTGTTCTTACAGTATGCACTTCTGTACCTCTTTGCAATTTGTACTTTGTAAATATTTTTCATGATTTACATCTGTGAAGTTACTCTAAATGTGTGACGTAAGTAACAACTGTAACTATATCCATACATGTAAGTAATCCCTACTTTTCCCCATACTTACACCTACTTGATGCGTTGAAATGGTCTGCAGTTTATATAATCCCACAATTCTTTATACTGTAGTTTAGGGTTTATATTCTATTTTTTTTAATCTCCCATGTTGTATCCTTTAGAGGCTTTGCAGTTGCCTCACAACACTAGTAATCCATCCAATGGAGAATTGGCTGCGCACAAATAATGTCTAAATGTAACAGCCAGGCTTGAAAAAGACCGATATCTGAAAAGGTTTGTTGTGGTGCGGCTGTAGGTTAATTCAGTAAAAAGTAAAAGTGAATTGTCTGCTCAGGATTTTTTTCCCAAATTTCTTGTTGGTTAAGCAACCAATGTTAATGTTAATATGAGACTACTAGCCACTGCTAACGCTAGCTTCTACTAGATGTTAGCTGTGCGCTAATCAGATGTGTTTCGACAGTGATAGTTAGCCGACTAGATACTATGGTTAGCTAGCTAAACAAGCTGACATCATCTAAACACAAAATCAAAAAGATGTTTCAGTGATGAAATGATCAGTTCCCAGTCAGAAACAGACAAGTCTCGGCCAAATCACAATCAGCTGTTCACCGGCATCATTGACCAAGAGCTGGGTACCTCTAATGCAGTCATCTGAAAGCCCGCTATTACTTTTGCCCTTGCAAGTCTCAATTTCCCCACAGGGATCAAGAAGCTTTCATCATATCCTATGTTATCTCTGCTGTAGGTGTGTACTTTGTGGTTTGCATGGCGCTGCTGGTGATCAGCCTAACGGAAACCGTGCTGATCGTGCGTCTGGTCCATAAGCAGGACATGCAACCTCCTGTACCCCACTGGGTGAAGCACCTGGTGTTGGAAAGAGCACCTGTCCTCTTCTGCATCCACCAGAAACACCGCCTCTGCTCCAGGCTGTCCTCCCCGGCCTCCGACCTGGAGCACTACAAAGACAACAACTACGGGACCGGTAAGGTGCAGAGGGTGGCGTGTAAAGTGGGGGGCGACGGTAGTGCAGAGCAGTGGTTTTCAATCATCAGGACCCAGGAGCCTGCAGGTTTTCATTCCAACTAAACACTATGCCAGGTGATGTAACTGGTCAGTTCCTCCTGGTTGGAAAGAAAACTTGCAGACTCTTGGACCTCCACGGCACATGATTGAGAACCACTGGCCTAGAGCTCAGAGAAGGAGAAGCAGGCTTGGATGAGCAAAGTGAATGGTCTGCTTCTCTAACATCTAGGCTGCCACTGAAAGCTCTACTCTAATAATATTACAAATACAAAAAATGGAGTTACGCCTCTCCTACTGTCCCACAGCCCAGTGCACCCTCCATCACACCTGCGAATTGGGCCGAGGGGTCAGCCACCACAGCGACAGGGAAGGAGGGCTGCTAGGATTGGGCCTGCCCCCCTCCAGGGACCCCACCCTGCCTGTCATGGACAACATCCTGCAGGAAGTGACCTCGATACGCCACTTCCTGGAGAAGAGGGACAGGTGCCGGGACGTTGCCAAGGAGTGGCTGCAGGTCGGCTACGTGCTGGATGTGCTGCTGTTCAGAGTTTACTTAGTGGCGATGGTGGCCTACAGCATCACGCTGGGCACGCTGTGGTCGGTGTGGCAGATTGCCTGAGGGTTAACATTGTGGTCCTGTGTAAGTAAATAGATAGAGCAAGGCATTACAGGAATATTGCCAGGGTGAAAGGTTCTATTCCCTGTGTAGCTGAATGGGAGCAAGGCGCTAATACTGCCAGGGTCAGGAGTTCAATTCCCACTGGGGCCACTCAAGGCTGCTAACCCTAAACGAATTTCATTAGTCTGGGTTTCAGTGGAGAGTGTTTGTGTCCCATGATGGTCTAAATGCTGTTTCAGAGGTTTTCCACCCTGACAAGGATACAATTCTGGGGGAAACACAAAATATTTAAATGTTTTTGGCATGAAAATGGCCAAATTTAAAGATTAAAGGCCTTGAAAATCCCAATGTACCGTAAGGAACCTAGGATGAAAGTGTCCAAATAACATGCAATTTATATCTCATTTATGATTGGTATGAGGTTGAGGTTTAAGCAACACATTTGGAAGAGCTGGCGAAGACTGATAAGCCTGTGAATATTATTTATTTATTATTATTGGTGTCACTGCAGTGTAGTGAAAACAAATGGTATGTATATCAAAATCCATCTAGGTATTTCAAATATGGGTTGATATGGAGCTGTAAATGAGCAGTGTTGGGCTTATTGCTCCAAAAATGTAATATAATCCCTCTTTACTCGTTACTCATTCCAAAATTAACAATTTAACTTCACTTCACTCCCTGGGAGAAGTAATTAATTACACTACTAACTATATTACTTTTCCGCTATTGCATATCATGACCTGTTTTGCACCACTTGCACATTACACAAGATACTGAATGCTTTTTCCATGTCCCCTTCGTCTGGCATCTGAAATTTGTTTGTAAAAATATAGGTACATTAATATAGATTCTTGAAGAGTTGTAAGTGGGAAATACGCTTTTTAAAAAAAAACCTAACCATAACCTCATTGTAAATTAAAATGCAGGTATGTTTGTGGTCGCGCTAATATGATGCAAATTCATATAAAACTCGTAAATCTTCAGAAATATATATAAAAGTCATTCAGATGCAACGTATTGTGTCTCTTTGTATCAAACCTTCAGTCAATCAATCTGAGAGTGAAATGTCTTCAGTCTATTGAGTCAAAGCAGCGGGGTACCGGTGTTTCAACAGGTGTCACTGTTCAGCAACAGATGTGGGATTTAATGTTTCTTGGTAATATTATCTTTTGTTTTGTAATTGTGCGTATGTAATCACGTTCCATTAAATAAAAGATGTTTCAACTTAATGCAGCCCATTAAAGTCTTCATCTTCGTCAAACTTTTATTCTGAAGGCACATGAGTAATGGTGTTTCAATAGATTTTGACAGAGCTCTATTCCTATTTCTTAAACTTCTATTTTTATTATTATTACTATTTTTATGCACTACTTATACTTTGTATACTACTACCATTCACTAAACTTTAAATTTGTATATACACGACTTAAATAAGTTTGTGTTAATGATGTTTAATATTTAAAATTTATATTTTTAAATAAATGCAATAAAAAAACTAAATATGCCCATATTGAGTGGCATATTTGAGGGATTATTACATTATTGTTATGTTTTGAGAACTTTACCTTTTTATGGGAAGTGTATGTTATTTTGTTTGATGTTATTACAACATGAGTTGCTACAGACATTCAAAAGATTCCAGTACCCTACCAACAGCCCTGTTCTGGTGTCCTTCAAATTAAGTGTTTTGTGTAGACCCCCCCCCACCCCAAAAAAAACAAAACAAAAAAAACAACCTTGTATTTAAGTTGATTGAACTCAGGGAGCAGACAACAGAGGTACACAGTCATCAACCTTCCAAAAGGAGAAATAAAACTAAATACAATAGAAATGATTAATCAGAGAAACTAACGAAGAAACTTTTGAACCATAAATGCACACTGAACACAATACAAAATAATGGTAGAATGAAGAAATAATGGTATTTTCCTTTAATTGTAAAAGTAAATCAGATTTTCCTTTTTTAAAGGTAAAATTATCTTTCAAATACAAAGCGCAGATACAAACAGGTTTTTAATTGGTGATTGGTTTTCAATTACTTTCAGATTATATTGCTCCCAAAACCCATAGAATAGAATAGAATAGAATAGAATAGAATAAATGAACAAATGATTTAATTTTATAGACTATAACTGATTAATGATACTATTACAATCTACAACCAGTCAGGTGCAATTAGGAATCATTTCAAGTTAAGTAAAAAGTAATGTTCATGTCAATAATCTCACGCCTTTTCCTTCAATCATGTTTCTGGGAAATCCAACATGGAACCATCTATTGTTCCACATAAGATGATTACTGTGTTTTGTACAGAAACTGTTAACAGCAACATTAACAATTTTTGTAATCTAGAGTAAAGTTAAAATTCTGACCAGTGTTGATGTCTTTCACAATAGTAAAAAATGAAACATGTCTATTTGCTGCTGAACTGTTTTTTTTCTTTTCTGTGTAATGTCTAATATCAAACGACACAAACAAACCCTACATGGACACAATGTAATGTAACAAGACAAGGTGTCCCTATGGCTGGGCCTCCAGGCATGCACACTTCAAAATGTTTAACATCCCTGATCATCCTTAAACCAGTGCAGAGACTGCAGTACACCATGCCAGTCAGTGGATGGCGCAATGCACAACCACATCAGTTTCCTCCAACAACACAGTTAATATGTAATGTTAATGCTCTCAGTGGCCTTAGCCTGGAGAGATGTTTCAAGGAAATGCACAAAGCAGGGAGGACTCAGGATTAGTTAAACAATGTTGACAACTTTGGTAAATAATTTATCTAAAAATGAAAAATGATTTTTCAAAAAATTAAGCAATACTCAATAAAATATATAATACAATAATTTTAAAAAAATGTATAAAAAAAAAAAAAAAAAAGAATGAACCAGTTATTCAGTAAATCAGTGCATCCAGCCTGATAAAATTCATGGGACCTCTACAAGGCATAGAATATGGCCAATCACTTCCCCTTGAATGTGAGAGTAATTTCTGTACACTTTGAGTGAAGTATAATATTTAAATGTTTTGCCCCCTCATCCTCAGAAGATTATACTCATTATTGTAATGCATTTTGTCATAAAAAAACATATATATACATATATATATGATCAAAGATCTTTAATGAAGACATTGTTAAAATTAGATTTGTTTGATTGGTTAAATTGAAAGTTATTGCATTTTCACAATCCATCCTTTTTTACAGGCAGTTTCAGACTAACTAGTCAACACATCACTGGACTTGGTCTTGATTGGCTCCTCTAACTAATTCCTGAAATCCATCCAATCAGTCCAGTTTGCAGCATTTGACGTGGAAAGCATCCACTCAGCAGGTCTACCTATTAGAGGAGCTTGTGTTGTCGGACAATCAGAGTCCAGTATTGTGAGGACTTAGGCTTCAAATTCATTCAATTTAACTAATTCAACTTTGAACTGAACTACAATAATTTGCAAAACATCATGAAGAACATTACTCTTATCCTGAGCCATAGTATATTTGAAAACAAAATCATGAACACTGACTAATATGGGAACTTTAAGGCTGATGTATTTAAATAATGACCTTCAGTGAAAATATTCCATATGAGTTAGTGAGCAACTTATTTTGAGTGCTTTTTCCCAGGCTACCAAAAGGTCTCGTGAAAGGCACCCAATTAGGATGGTAATGCGAGGTGTCATTGTCACCTTCCATTGGGTGTCAAGTGGATTTGGCAATGTGGCGCTTGCCCTGCCTTGGCCTAAATGAGAGAAATGTATCTGGAACCCATATGTATAATAATCAGGGAGTGTTCAGGACCTAGCTGATAGTTTGGTGACCTATGTCCAATAATTTCACAATTCACATTGACTAAATAATAATACTTTAGTGGAGTTAAGATTGTGAGTTTTGGTGGTAAATTATATTAGACGCAAGGACTTAGGGTTTAGTAAATGAACACCTGTGTCACCTTTTCCCCTTTCTTCATCCTCTACTCGTCTTACTCGATTTCTGTCCCATCTCCATCATACAAAAACATTGTAGAGACATTTTTTGTCTGACCCTTACATTCCTTACTCTTTCTTGCAAACTATTAATTTGAGCTTATTCTACTTCTACACTCTATGTCACCCTGGATAAGAGTGTCAACTAAACTATTTGGATGATAAGGGGATTTGGAAGTTGCGCAAAAGCCTTAAGGTTGTAATGAATCGACTCAAGAGACGTCTTCATTTTTCTAGAGCCAGACGTCTCCCTATGATGATAGAAGGCGTTTTACAGCACAGTAGCACTAGAGGGACCCCTCATCTGACTGGGGATATCCTGCTGTCTAACCTTGGGTTGGGGAAAAACAGAGCCACTACAACACAGAAGGTGTATTTTACATAAAAGTCATGAAGTTAAGAAAAAACATACTTGGTCACAAATTCTTTCTAGGAAATATGATCTCTTTCTATAGCTTGGTTGTTATATATTTCACCAGTAATTGTGCACAGCCAATTCGCTGCTGGCGCCAGCCATGGTTGCTAGGGAGATTTGTGACGCCAACTGCAAAGTCTCTATAAACCACAACTTTGCAGTGACTCACACATCTAAAACAGCAGAAACTACAGAAGAAGGAGCAGTGCTGCTGGGGCCTGTTGTCGCATCACAGCTCTATTAGCAGTCGGGTCAAAATAGCCCAAACTGAATCCATGCCTATTGAGCTGGCTGGGCATGAGAAACAGAAATCCAATGAGGGCTAGCTGCAAGGAGATGTTTTGCACTAATAATGGGGTATCACAAAAACGGGTTGGACCTCTCCACTTGAGTGTGGCATCTTATTGGTCAAATGCAGAAGTGAGATCAGCACATTGGGGAGGTGAGTAAGTGTGATTGTGTGTTTTTGAACTTGTACTGTCTTTGTGAGTCCTTAGTGAGGCATATAGGGTTATGGCTTAGGCATTCAATGTTAAAGTAAAAATCTGCAACACTTTCATATAATTAAATATCAGTTTTGCTACTTTCTCTTCTCGATTGACATAGGACAACAGTGATTCAACCTCTAGCCAGTTCATTTGCTGGTCAGTGTCAGGTAGGTCTTTCTGGGAAAAATCCTCTGGCAAACAGGAAGTAATGTGTTTTACGTTTCCAGATTGTTTGGAATAAATAAAAGAAGAAGTGGGTAGTTAGCATGAGCAGTGATAGCCACCATGGCTGAACAGACAGAGAAAAGAGCGCCACCTACAGAAACTCAAACTCCATCAACAGAAAATCCATGGAGAAAGACGTCACAGCACTGGACACACTGTTTGATTGACAGGTGATCTCTGGGAAGTGCAGTGCACAAGGACACATAATGATAGTAATAGGCTACAAATGGCTACCACCTAGAGACCCCAGCCATGAGATCATGTGTGGGTCAAAGAGCAACTTAAGATGAAACACTGCTCCAACACAAAGCCCATTCACCATCCATACCACCATCCTGATAAGCTATTCACTGGCTCCTGCACCTTCCTTCCTCACATCCCAAAATAAGATCAAACTCATACCAAAGTTCATAAACAAAACCATCCACGAGAGTTTCTCTCCAATTTCCTGTTTTTTGTGCCAAAATCATGTAGAGTCTACAAAAAAAACAACCCCCCCCCCCAAAAAAACAACGCTGCTGCTATTTTTGCCCAATGAGTTTGATAGGCACGTGAAGAGCTGCCTCATTAGTTTCCAATGCACTGAAGGTGAGATTTGATCCTGTATGCTGAGAAGAGGAAATTACTTTAGTGGTAATAATGGGATGTTTCGGGGAACCTTTTTTGGCTAGGTGTTTATTTGTTCAACACACAGACAGGCTTGTCTAGCTTTATTGGGAAAGAAGAAATTACAGCGACAACAGCAGCGCTGAGAATAAAGATCCATTAGTAAAACTGACACGCTTCGAAATCAAAATACATGCTGTTATTGTTATGTGTTTGTTTCCCACTATGCATTCAGGTTGGATGAGAGACATTCCACGAGTGCTTATAACTGCAAAGTGCAAACTCGTACCATATAACATCAAAAGTATCACTCTGGCTTGAACTAATGGAAAGAAGCAAGGAAGGATGTTTTTTTGTTGGTAGAGGAGCAAAATGAAAGGATTAAATGAAAACCCAAAACTTTTATTTTATTGTTTTAAACTATTATAAAAATGCTGTAAATGTATAACCGGAGGAACATTTTGGAGGTTGTGCTATATTGTAGTTATTAGCCTCGTTCCTTCGACCACATCACATTGGTATCAATAATTCTCAATACTCAGTTGCTGTGATTTCCTCTTTTTCTAGTGTTACCTCACCTGCCTCAACTAGTGACCCTTGATCAGTGCCACTATAATTACAACTTGAATTCTGATGATCAAATATCTTGATATATCAAATACAGGATTTTTGACAGTGCTGCAGTGATTTTGAAAATACAACAGGATGGTAAGGATGTAAAATACAAGAAAGTGATTTGGTCCAGACATGCTTGCAGAATGGAAGGTATGGAAGGTCTGGATGAACTTTCTGTCCTGTTGCCCTCCTCTAACTTTGCATTGCTATAGTAGATGAATCTAAACAGCGCAGAGAAGTAAAAATAAAGTTAGGTCGGAAAAGTATGCAGAATATATTTGATGGATGGAGTGTAACTACAACCCAAACAAACACAAAAAAATCACAATGTCATTCTCATGTCATGGCACAGTAAAAATTAATATTTAAACAGCTTTGGAAGCTGTTTTGAGCCAATAACAGAAAAATATTGCATTTCAATCTAATGTCAATGCGGGTCACAGCTATACAGGACTATGGACGTCATCTCAACTTTCACTTTGGTGCTGTATTTACATAGATTTTCAACATTGGCGCAGGCCCCGCTATCAACATCTATTCAAACGTCAAAATGTTTGCTGGTTAGATGGAATAAAGACACATGAGAGAGACAGAATGAATGATGATGTCCTGAAAATGTTACATTTCAGTAATAATAAAACAGAGAGCGAGATGCATATGAGTAAGAAACCTGTCCCAAAAAGAACATCACCTAAACCTTGTTCAGTTCAATCCATCTCCATGAAATAGCGGAACATTTCTTGTCTTGGCTCACCTCCCCTCTAATGACAATCACGGCCAGTAGCAATAGAGCTGCACACCCTGAATATCTAATGGTAGCATTTATGACCTCTATAGCAGGAGAGGAATTAGAGACAAAAGGCAGTCAGGCTTGCAGTGGTACAATGCCAACCATTAGCACTTATGAGTGAGAAAAGGTTTCAAGTAACCTGGTGTATGTGTGAAGCCAGACAGCTGAAATTGCTTTCAACTGTGAAAATTTGTGGAAACATAGTTCAGGTAGAGAGTATGTTCAAGTTCAAGTTCAAGTCATTTATATATCAAATGTGCAGCATCACTTACAGTCATACTGTACAATGAAATGTATTGGACGAGGCTCATTCCAACAAGGTAGGTACACATCAGATCAAATCAAATAAAAACAAGTCAAAATAAGTCAAAATAAGTCAACAAGTCAAAATAAGTAAAAAATAAGTAAAAATATGTAAAAAAAAAATAAGAAAAGATAAGTAAAGATAAGTAAAATAAAGTAGCAATGCGAAGCAGCAGGTATGGTAAACATGACTGATCTAAGATACAGATGTACAGGTATAAAGTGCATGTGCATCTGAGTGAAGTACATAAAGTGACGTGTGTGTGAGGTATAGTTACAGTTCAACGGTTCAGTAGCCTGATGGCCTGCAAATAGAAGCTGTTCTTCAGTCGTGAAGTGCGTGACTGACCGCTCCTGTACCGTCTGCCAGACGGTAGCAGGGTGAACAGAGAGTGTGCTGGGTGACTGGGGTCCTTAGTGATATTGTTGGCCTTCCTCAGGCATCAGGTGAGGTAGATGTTGTCCAGGGTGGGCAGCACCCTGCCCGTGATGGTCTGGGCGGTTTTCACCACCCTTTGTAGGGCCTTGCGGTCCTGGGCAGAGCAGCTGCCGTACC
>CABFOQ010037719.1:8211-20187 GCA_900660455.1 Gephyroberyx darwinii
CACCAGCCTTTCATTAATTCATGTGATAATTTGACTCAACATGCAACATGACATTATCCCTGATCTAAGTAGTCCTGGAATATTGTGTCAGTATTTGTTAGTGTCTGACTCTGGCCTTCTGGGTAGTACGCTGACATCAGAGTGCATATTTCCATAATCTAGTATGTGTCTTCTAAAAAAAACGTCCTGTATTGTTAAGGTCATTCATGAGCATCTTGAGTCATGCAGCGGACAGCTCTGCAGCACTGGGTGTGTACAAAATAAAACCCGATCAACCATGTGATTACAATTTGCCAGCTTGAAATGATCAATATAAAGTCCATCCTTCTCCATCAATCCTTGAATGATCTTTTCATTTTGAATCAAACGCTGTGTTGCTACTGCATGGTTTGCATTGAGGGAGAGTGGCATTGTGGGTGTTTAGTGTACGTATCTAGGTGTGTAGGTGGGTAGTGCGGCGGTAGCATAGACTATATCACGATTAAGTCAAGACAAATAGTGGTAAGTTATATGTTACCATCCGTATATCATCATTTTGAGTAATTCATCCAGACATTGTCATGCCCTGTGTTGAATCATTATTTCAGTTTCAGCAAACTTGGAAACTTGGGAGGAGAGAGATGAACAAAAGATGAGAAGAATCGTGTATTTTAGAATAGGACGTATTTTGGTGTTTTTTTAGTTGTTTCTTTTGGCACTTCCAGACAAGCATTAGTGGGCAAGGATGTTTCTGCCTGAGTGTGCGAATGAGTGCATGTGTGCATTTTTGAAGGGGAGTTCCTCCATGGATCCACAGTTTATTGTATTGGCGTATCACTAATATATATATATATATATATATATATGGGCTAGAGGCAGTAGAGGTGGACTACAGTAGGTAGAGTGGGAAGGGCTGGGCTGGGAGGTGTGTGTAATTCTGTTGTTCCCTCTGTTTCTGCTGGGCAACGGTAGACTGAAGGAGGAGGTAGTCCCAGGACACTGGGGGAACCGGTAAGCCAGCTAACCCCCTCTCCTGCTCTGCTGATCTCTTTCTTTTGCTCTCTCTATTTTTCTCTCAATTCATCTCCTTCATTCTTGTCTTGTTCTATTTATTCCCCTTTCTCCCTATCCTCTCTCTCTCTCTCTCTCTCTCTCTCTCTCAAATCTCAAGTCCTCCAGGCCGTCAACATTCACCACCTACCATAGTTTTAAGGTTTTTTTTCCCCTCCGCCCCTCCCATGCGTCCTCCTTTGAGTCTGTCCGTGTGTATGTGTCACTGTACCTGGAGCTGTGTGTGACTCCTGGCAGTCTATTCTCCCTCTCTGCACCTCTGGGCATGCGTTCGTACTGTGCTGGGGCCGCAGTGAGAGAGGTGCATGATGCAGGATGATCACTCTGAGGCTTGTGCTATCATTCTCACTGACAGGGGGCAATCATGCACCACTACCAGTGCTGGTGGGCTCATTGCGGAAAAGGAGGCGTGGAATGTTTGATTTTGCAACAACGTGGTACACCTCTATCAATATGATGCCGCCAGTGTGTATTACCAGCAATCGAGATGAGACGAGATGACACATGTAAAATTAAATTGACAAAATGATGACGATAACTCTTTTTAAAAATAATCTGTTTGGTAATTCTATGTTATCCAGTAGCACGGTGTCTTTCTGATGCAGGTGTATCATTCTTACATTTATACTTTATGAATGTGTCAGTGTTTGTACATCAGAGGAGGCCCTTGGTATCAGTTGCTGCAGTTGGAACATGGGGAAGCCTGTGAGATAATCTCGCGTTTGCCCTTAACTGGTGACCGTCTGTTCTGGATTGCATATGAGAATGATATCTGGTCACACTTTAAACAAAAGTGCAATATATCTTTTACAGAATTCATTAGCTTTATTAGCTTTGTATCTTGCACCTGAACACATCTCTCACCAATGTGCAATGTTTGTTGTGGTTCATGACAGCTTTTTGTTTAAAGTGTGACCTTCTGCCACCATGTTAATCAATAGCAACTTCAGCTGGTCTAAATTGGCCGTAGCTGATGAGTTGGAGCTCCTGACTGTGTATTCATGCTATTAGGTGTGCACATATATGGCTGAGCTAATATGTCTGTTTTTTCTTTCCTCTCCCCAGGAAGCCGAAGCAGTGGATCCAACCCCAGCGCAGGGAAAGGCAGACGCTCCTCCCCACAGGAGAAGGGCCACAGGTCGACATGCAGCGAATCAGAGCCGGGTGTCCGTGGAGGGAGGCGCGGCGATAGGTCCACCAGCCAAATGAGCCATCACAGCCATCACAGCCATGCCCTCTCCAGTCACAGCCACGCCCGATCAAGTTTCAGTCACACGCAGTCTCACAGGAGCCACTCTCACTCGCAGAACAGCCACCCCTCTTTCACCTATAACCACGCCCCCTTCACCCAGCCAGGGCCTGGCTCCTGTGCCCACAGTGAGCGAAGCCATGCCTCCTCCTATGGCCCCCCAGGCTTGCCTCCCCCTTATTGTCTGGCCCGTCTGGCCCCCAAGACCTCAGTCAGCAGCAGCACACCCCCTGGAGCTCCTCCTGGGAGAGAGCTAGCAGCCATCCCCCCTGAGCTCACCGCCAGTCGCCAGTCCTTCCAGCACGCTATGGGCAATCCCTGTGAGTTCTTTGTTGACATCATGTGACAGGACAGTGCCTTTAAAACTCATCGAGCACAAAACAATTCTCCCTGCCCCCTCTCTCTTTCCTCTCACTGTAAACCCTGTTTGCCACTGACTATCCCTGAGTTCAGAATGTAGACACTGGCCCTCTACCCTCTGCTATAACAATGGTCGCTCTGATGTCTAAGCAAAGGAATATGGGCAGCAAGAGCACAACAGGAGGGAGTCCTCTCACACGCAAAAGCACGGGTCCTCTCTGGCTAAAAACCCTCTTTTGTATTGACGTGACGTGTACAGTTTGTGAAATGTGAGTGGTATTTAATGTGGTGATCCTTTAAAGCTGCCACACAGACATTCTCGGGAGTGTGTACTCTACCTAGATTATTTTCTGTTCTGCAAGACCTTTAAGCTGGCTGGGTCCGGATCTCAATCCCCCAGGCCCAGGCCCAGGCCCAGACCTGAAACCATAGCCCGGACTGAGGAGGTTTTCGAGCCCAGGACTCGGACTGGATCTCCTGGATCATCTCTTCTGCACACTGCTAAAATCTGGCACATCACAGCAAACCTCTGGCCCTTATGGACATGTTTTCCTGTATGCTGTGGCACTGTCCATGGCATATTTAAGCTCTTACCTGCCAACTAGTAAATGGCTAACCTTGGTCAGTTGACAGTCCTTGGATTTCTTCAACTTCTTAAGGGATGCCCAGTAGCCAGCCATTAGTTTAACTAGGCTGCATATTGCATGACTGTCTCAACTGCTTTAAAGGAGAGAAATTTTATTGATGAATTTTGTTTTAAGTATTAAAATCTTTCGGGGATGACCCCTTGCCAATGTTCTAAAGGAAGAATCCGTACACTGGATAATTTTTGTGATGTTATTTATGTGATCATGTTGCATTGATGGTGTCATACTTTGTCTACTATGGCTGACTGACAGACAATCAGACATCACCCTTTGTGAATCAGTGGCCAGTTACCACTGTCCTAGCTGTGCTTTGTCGAATGTATCATTATTCCTGTCAGTTATTGAACCGACATTCATAACACTTTTGTTGTGAACAAATTTAATATCCTAGTAAGCAAATAAACTTGCAAAGAGGATTGCAAACAGTGAGGCCCACCACAGCTTTGAAAGCAAACTCAGTGGGTTGAATTGCGACAACCAGTTTGCTAAAAGCATCAAGGATGTCTCCTTTGTAGTGAGTGTGAGCTTAGATAAAAATCTGTGTAACAAAAACCAAAGCCCCGCGTTGTGTGGTGGGTAGTTGTTTATATTGTAGGAGTTGTCTATGATCTAGATCTATCTATGATTATTATCAGACACTTCTCATCTTATGAATTGACTTCAAAAAAGTGACTTCAAGGGGAACCCTAGCCTCCAACTCCTTGCGAAACAATGGCAAAACCCTGTTGTATCTACTTAAAATACCGTTTCAAGAGGGTAAGAACTTGCAACACACTCAGTATTTGAGCACTTTTCCATTTTCTCTCTCCCTCCCTTTAGTATGAAACACTGTTTGCAATCAAAGCTTTCTCTTTAATTTTGTTTCTTTATAAAAGAGGAATAAATTGTAAATAGAAATTTATTATATATATATGAATAAAAAATATATATGTTCAAAATTGTGTCTGCATTTTTTCTCAAGTAATATCTTGTAGGTTGTTACATTTATTTTTACAATTTCAAAATATATCGGTGGAAATATTTTACTGTTAAATATTCCATATAAAAACATCTTTATTGTGCGTACATATTAAAAAAAACAAGCACCACTAGATGGAGACATTTGATGTCTAATTCACTTCTATTTATCCCAATAAAATTCAGATTTTGATATGTGGGAATTATTTTATAACTCACTTCAGACAATAATTACTCATTTTTAACCAAGCACCCAAGGTTAATATATTGGTTTAAATGACACGACCACGTGGGAGGTAATTTCTCAAGAAGTCTACAAATCTACCCACTGTATATACAAAAACTTTCAGATCATCTGTATGGGCTTTATAACAATAATAGTAATAATAATAAAAACTTTATTTGTATAGCACTTTACAGCACAACTGATCATCATATCACAGACATGCCAGTCAGTCTAACTTAATTTGCTTTGACGGTAAAGGTCGTCGCCCCCTGAGTGGAACTTCCTAGCACAAAAAACGCTGCGTGTACTTTCCCAGTGGGTTGACGTGAGTCCGAGGAGGTTCAAACACATGCAAAGCCTCAACAGACCCCACAGTGTTGCTTGCCTCATCGACCGACCACAGCTTTGGTAGAAAAATTTGCCTGCGATAGCGACGCCACACTCCCCCATATGAGGCGACGTACGCGAGCAGATTGTCAGGAAGGACGTGACGTCACGGCGTTAGAAAGCCACCCCCAGAAGAGCTAGATATCTCCTGACTGGCCGCAAACGACGATTAAACCAAGCTAGGTAAACTGAAACCCGTGTAGCTCCTCTGGTCTACTCAGAGCTCTTCTATCACACAGTTGCAGTTTCACTGTGTGTCTATTTGTAGCAGCTATCAGCCTTCAGCCTTCAGCCATGTAACTGAACAGAGTGTAGCTGTTCTCATTGGCACCCCACACGCTCATTTCCCAGCAGCGGGAATATTCTAACTACACTACTCACAGAACTACCCAACAGTATTCCCCACCTCTTGTAGTGGGAGTGTAAAGTGATAATTGTGCTTCATAGTTTGAACTGTTGGGCAGACAGCGAGGTAAACGTGTGTAGGCAGATTAGGTTTGACATCATAACCTATCAGCTCTCGGTGGGAGGCCCACGCGGGGCTGGGAGTGACTCATGATAGAGACATTTGACAGAATAGAAACACGACGTAGCCAAACACGTGTGTCTCTAGTCATACGTTTCATGTATTTAATTGACAATAAAGAGAAGGTGAGTCATTTGTCTTGGCATTAGTCAGCAGACTTCCCTTTTTATAATAAAAAAAGCAAACAAGTAAAAAGGAGACAAAGCATTTACTGTAAGGAAAAACAAAATTTCCTTTTGGTAGATTTTCCCAGGAGAGCCATGCCATTTCAGTGCTTTTAGATAAAAGCCTGTAAATAATTCTACCGGAGCCTTTCAATACGCGAGAATTCATTTTAGCATAAGGTGCTTTCATACTGTCCCTTTTTCTTTCAGTTTTCACACTGGGAGGGGGTCTATCCCTGCCTGCAGTGGTTTTCTTTTCCTTCTGTTTTGGAATTATGTTCGTGAGTTCGTGTTAAACAGCAGCAAGGGACAAGGGAAAATTAAAAACTTTCTCAGTATTGTCTAAGCAATCCCATGATTAGCATGCGGTGTCCTGTTTGACACCCTGACTCATCAGAGATGAATCAGCACGAATGCTATCCAATGAAATTATGAATATCTTATAATAAAATTCAGTTCATATGTCAATCAATTTTATGACACAAATGTTAACTATATAAAAAAAATCGAAATAAACAGTAAACATAATATTGTTGAGCTAATTTGTTGTCATATCCTGTCTGTCTCAGCTGTTTTAAAATTAAAACTGGTAATCCCACATTTTTAGGTTTCTGTAGAATGAGTGACCCTTTTTTATGAAGTTTAAATTGATGATTGGACTTTTACAGTACATAACTAAACAAAAGGACAGCTATGTCATATAACACTACTGTCTACTTAATACTTAAGTAGTTTTAAAAAGCACTGGAGTTATAAAATTGTTCTCAATGAAATAAGAGCCCAATATTTTTACAGTCCATTTTGTGATGGGAAGAGAAAATTGAAAGTTTCCTTGGCAATCTGTGGGCACTGAGATGTCCATATTCTGGTTTTAAATGATACAATTGAAAGAACGAAAGGTGGAGGGGGCTGAGAGAGGATAAATCCTAATTGAATCAACAACTGTAGGTCACCTTTACTGCTTCAGGATGAAATAGCAATGCGAGCATGACACATGAATTTTGTGGCTTCTGGGTGTATTAAGTGTTTAACTCATCAATTCAAACCACATGTTATTCTTGAGTTTCATGACACACTCCCTAATCTAGGGAGGAGCAGTCTACTGTAAATTAATCTAGGTTTGGAGAAGTGCCTTGTAATCTGTACAGGAATGACAACACTGCAGTCACCTAGATTAAGAAGCATGTTGGGACCAAGGTGTTGCTGTGCTTCTTAGGACCTAAAATCACGACTCTGATATTATCTGCATTCAAGAATAATTATTAGTCATCCAAAGTTTTTTTGTCTGAAATACGTGTAAAAGAGGAGAATTGTAATGTGTCCCTGGGATTCATGGATCTTAAGTATCACCCGGTTAACAGTGAAAAGTTGTGTTGTGAAGAGGGAGCTACAATGTGAATCAAAGTGGCACTAAACCCTGAGGGACTCCATACCTGACTGGAGAGACATACTGGAACTAACTACTGTAAGAGCTACACCAGGAGAGTGGCGGTCCACAGACGCTAGTGTTATCATGAAGTCTATTCAGGGGAAGCCTGTGGTCAACAGTACTGAAGACAACACTGAGGTCCAGGAGGACAAGATATTGTGAATTGACCTGATACTAATAAGATGTAATTTTCTAACCAGAGGACAATCCTCCTGTCCTGATATTCTGATACTGATTATATACATATACATTTTCAGTGGAGATTGAAAAGATGCAAGTTGATCAAAGATTAAGATGAAAGTTAAATATCTAAATATTTCTATTGTTATAATTTGGGATTAAAGTGTTGCAGATCAGGAGGAAAGGTACCTTCCATACCATAATACAACTAGCTAGGACAAGCTAGGAACACTCATTGCAATCGTGTGCTTCTCACTGCAGAGTAGGCTATAGGCACGCCCCTCTCTGAAAAGAAAAAAAGAAAAAGAAAGTATAAATATCACTCGCCTGCTCTGAGGTTTCTAGTGAGTTAGGTTCACGCTGAGGCCAAAACAAGAGGACATTTTATCAAGTAAGATGCCAACTGTTTTTGAACTCCATGAATATAGAGGATTATAGAGGAATGGCTTCAGATTAAGGAGAGTGATGAAGACTTTTATGTAGACTAAAGCTACAGCTTTAGAGAAACAAAGAATTGAGTGCTGTTTTTCTTTTGAAGAATCTGGGAAATTTTGCTGACTGGTTTCTCTCTCAGGTCCATTACCTCACCTGAGCTGCTTTTGTGTTCCTCAACCACAAAGGTGGAAAGAAGACAACAGTATGTCTGTGATCCTCTGGGTGATAGGTCTCTCCCTGCTCAGCCAGGCCTGCCTGAGCAGTGCTGGAGAGATTGAGAGAGGCTGCAGACAATGGAGAATAGCAGACAAAGGAAGTACAGATGTCTGCTGCGATGCCTGCAAACCAGGTAAGTAAAAGGAGAGATATGATCAGAACTTCACGCTCATAAGAGATCAATGTAAATGTGTGAAATGCGTTGTCAGTTCAGAGGAACATGTTTGATGTAGGTTCTATAAACCAAAAGCAACAGTTTTTAATGAAATGAGAGGGATCCCACTTTGTTAACAAGAGCAATGCCGTCCCCGACCCCCACCCCAGTCGTGGTGCCCAGTATGTAGCAATAGCAGAAAGCAGAGCCGAGACGTATGAGGGTTTTTTTTTTCTGTGGATGTATCTGTAATGGTGTATCCCAGCTTTTGAATGGTGGTTGCCAGCAACCGACTTGAGTTTCAGTGGTTTATGCTAATACCACATCAAAGAGAAAGTGTGGAAGATGCGGCTGCATAGATATTTGGAGATCGCCTACTCAGCATTGATCATTGTGGGTCTTTCCCAATTTTCATCATTGTGAACATGAATTTTGTCACAGCTTTCTTGTACTGGCACATTTATGTATGTATGTATGAACACTTGCTAGATAGATAGATAGATAGATAGATAGATACTTGTATACAATACAAGTATTGCAATCTGTTTATTGTGTGTGTGTGTGTGTGTGTGTCTCTCTCTCGTGTGTAGGAAATCGTCTGGTCAAGCGCTGTGGTCCAGACCCGAAAGACCTTTGTACTCCATGTGAACCTGATACCTACACAATTGATCCTGCAAAGTACTCCTGTTCTAGGTGTACTCAGTGTGAAGGTACTGCATGTCACTTGTCATAGTACTGCATAGGACATTTCCTCAGTAGTGGTGGTTTGGTCTGTGTACTGACTGGAAGACACGCATCTTGAAATTGTAAAACTCTCTTTCCGTCTCTGTGTATGTGAAGGTGCTCATGTCCTGAAGACGGCGTGTACAAGCACCACTGACACGGTGTGTGGCTGTAAACCTGGACTCAGATGTGGTGACGACGACTGCTCCTTCTGTGTCGATGAGTGTGGCAAAGGCATGGAGCCTGCAGAGCTACGTAAGTCAAACTAGTAACACGTACAATGAACTCCACTCAAAATGTCAGTCAAACCTACAGATATTTACACACATACTACATTTATAGGCTACAGACGTTATAATCCCATTGCATTAATATAGGGTTGGTTCACATCTCAGCCCATTGACTGATCATATCGGTCTTGACCAGGAATGTAGTGGCAAAGAAAAAGGTCCTTTCAGTGATTACCATGAGGCATACAATCACTTAAAAAAAAGAATGAATTCATGCCTTTTGCCTTAAAAGACCCTTTCTTCATATCTTATGTAAGCCTATGAAGGTGGGGGAACTCTAAGAAAAAGGTCAAGTCAATGTTGTTTGTTTAGCCTTTCACACAGTCCTAGTCTCAAAGGGCTTCACACCAGCCACAGTATCAAAACAGTAAATGATGACACACGACACCCCCAACCAAAAGTGAGAAAACTGAGTTTAGTACATCATAGCTAAAACTATGTCTATGTTTTAGCCTACACAAGAAAAATACCACATTTGTAATGAGTTGCTTATGATATATTCAACAGCTTTAAAATATTAAACTACTTAATTCTGATTACAGTGGAGGCTGACACAGATTCACATAAATCTACCTAAAATAAAAAAATAAAAAGATTTTTGTAGGTGACATCAATGGAGATTTTGCCAAGAGAGATGATTCTGATTAATATGTGCAGTTGTACAAGTGTAAGTAAACGGTATGACTGTCTTCACAGGTTCTTGCAGAGCGTGTCCACATGGAACCTTCAATGACCAAATTCACCAAAAGTGTAAACCCTGGAGACCCGGGTGAGTTTCATCCTGCTTTGAAAGTAGAATCTCCAGCCATATTAGTGGTTGTTTGTGTTTCTTTTGCACTGTAACAGATCGACAGATGTGGCCAACCAAATCCCAGAGATTTCTCTGATATTTCAACTCATCCTGAATGTTTCTTTCTGTTTCTAAGGTGCTCCCATCCAGATGAAGACATGGTGGCCGAGGGCAATGCAGTTAGTGACATCAAATGTATTAGTAACATATCAGTTGCCACCACCACCACCAGGCCCAGGCCCAATAATGATAACAAGAAAGAAGGTAAGACATGATGCTGTTGCTCTAGTTGTAGTTGTGCTCAGATCTCATTGTTTCTATTTAAAGCTAGATATAATTTCCCTGATTTGTTTCACAGTTGATACACAGTGGGCTTGGCATGTGGTCTTATTTGTGATCTTCACCAGCATGGGTTTGATCATTATTAGCATTATCATGGTCGTCAAAAGCATCAAGAAAAGAAAGAAGACTAAAAAGGCTCCTAAAGAACCACCTATAATCAGACCTCCTACAGGTAATTATTACCCTACTCCTCCCTACTACCTGGCCTTGTTATTTGTTCAGGAAAACCTTTGGGTCAGTGATCATATACCAGGAAAACCCATGTGATATGTCTCATTGTCTCCTTCAGATGAACCCAGGACACTGATAGCGGTAGAGTGCAGTTTCCATGAGGCCCAGCAAGAACAGGGGAGCAGCTCAGAGTCCTTGGCCTCCAAGGACTCCAAAGACCCACTCATTGTGTGAGTGGAAGGGGACCGGGACAGACTGGGACAACTGGGACAACTGGGACACTGGAATACCTGTTCAGGTTTTGTTGGACTCAGTAAAAAGAAATGGATTGCCATATTCAGGATTCTGGAGCATGAATTTGGATGATCTCTGTCTCAAATTGCTTGGCTCCAACTGTAGCGAACACACCCCTGCATTCATGTTCTTTCATCCCCCTCTAAAATTTGGTAACAAACTCAAAGCTGTTGTGAAAGATGATAGGTAGGAAGGGGAATTCTGCGGGGGAAAAACAAAAGTGAACCTGGTCTATTCATCAGGTTACTCCTGAGCAGACAACAGCGTCGCTGTTCTTTCAGGGAAATTTAAAAGGCAGATTGTGTTGAAACAGCTGTGGAACCGTTTGTAAGAATATCCTGATTTGAAATAACAGTATAACCCAATATACCTGACCCTCCTCAACAAAGATCACAGCATTTTGAAACCACTGGAAACAACTTCTTTTTTAGATTTTTTTTTTTTTTTTTAACTTTAACTTTAAGGTCAGTTGCAGACATGACAGTAAAAACAACCTATGCCGTTTAGAGGTGTACTGACACCCATGCACTGTGTTTACATACCTTGTAAGTGTGAATATGTTTGACATTTGCATGTGAGTGTGAAGGAGGCTGTTTAAGCAATTTAATCTGCTAGCAGATTAAATAATCATCCTACCTCATCTTGAGCCACTTGTGCTACTCTAAAGTCTCCCTCTGAGTAGGAGCTGCGTGGAGAGGGCTTAGGGCTCTGTAAGCAAAAGAGGTCAGAAAATCATCTATCCTGAGTTATCCTCCAGTTGGTTTACATTACCAAAGCCCTATTGAGCTGGTATGGTAAAGTGATAATGTGTCTCTTACTCTCCTCAACAGCTTGTCCTCTTCCTCTTGCAGCCTGCGGGCCAATTCCTCATCCTCTAGGACCTGCTGCAACTCTCCCATGTGCAGACACGCCCCCTCTGTCTCAGCTCCTGTGGGAAAGGTATGACCATGTCAGAATGATTTTGAAACCAAATTTGGAACCAAAGGAATTGAAGGGATTGGGAGGAAGAAATAAAAAAGGATGGTAAAAATAAATGAGACATAGCAATGAAAAATAAGGATGAATCATACAGGTGTATTGAATCAGAGGCTCAAACACAAAGATACCAATGACAGTTGAATCACGGCAAGAAATGAGAGGTTGCAGGGAAAACCGCATGTAGAGACATGTAGATAGGCTGTGACAGACTGTAGAGTATCTACTCTCTAAATACATAAGGAGTGAAGACCATGAAGATTAGGATGAAAGCACGCTCACTGAAAATCATTTCAGGACTATCGGGATTACCGGCAGAAAACAGGAAAATATCACGCTTGAGTAAGAGACCCCTTTTTGCAAGTCACCACAAAAGCCCAAATTTCTCCATATTTGACGATGATTAAGGGA
>CABFOQ010037726.1:6841-30465 GCA_900660455.1 Gephyroberyx darwinii
CCCCCCCCCCCCCTTGCCTCCCAGCATTACGTACACTTCTCTTCCATTTCCATGGAGGAATTCCATAGCTGACTCTTCCCATGCAGAGATAAAAGCTCAGTGTTTACAGATCATGGAGGCCCACGGTCCTGTCATGTGTCCAGGCTGCTGGATGTGTGTGGCTGGACACCGACACTGTGTGTCCTTCTGAAGGGCAACATGCTCCTGTGTTGTTTTTACAACCCCTGGCGTTCGGCTGCAGCTTCCCCTCTCCCACATTTGCCGCTGTGTCGTGTCAGATCGCTTGGGTCACATTCTCTGCTGTTGCTGTCTACTCTGTTTCTCATCTCTCCACAAAGCAGAGCTACCTCGCTGGTTGTTATTATGGTCCATCACCGCTTCGTGGAAGCTGGGGGACCACACCCTTCTCCCACCACACCCTTATCTTTTTGAAAATATAGGTAGGGCTAGATCTAGACTAAATGTTGCATCAGGTGATTTATTCTGTTAGCAGGCTCCCCTCAGAGAAGGGCTGTTTGGATACGTTTTATATATCCATTTAGACAGCTGTAGCTAATACTCGAGGTGCTGGCCTGTGGTCATAGGGTGGAATAGACAGAGGCAGACACATATACAGGCAGACAGGCAGACATTTCTTTCCGTTCTATTCTTTGTGAATTTTGTGTTATTCACCCAGGCAGCCAAAACCATGACAAATAGATGAGGTGAGTGATCAGATCTATCTTGGGTCACACGGGAGGCTAATGGAAACCAGAAAATTTCATAAAGAGGATGAAAGCTGGATGTAATGAACCGGTGTGTTAAAGGGCACAGATCTAGAAACAAAGGTCAGCCAATTCCCAGCAGGAACCATTTTTCTCAAAGCCCCACATACATGGCACATGATACAGTAGAGACTGCAGCACTAGCCTCCTAAAGTGATTAACTACAAAAGTGGTTCCACTGCTTCGCTTGATAAAGTATGGGGCTGGTGGTAAAGGGGAGAGATGAAGGAGAGTCTTAAAAATTGATTCAGCCTCAAAATGGCGACAGAGCAGAAAGACCAAACCAGCCTCCGCTGAGATGATAACTGCTATTGGCATCATTCTCTCCCAGCCCCAGACTCTCCTCCATCTTGCCCTGCCTGTCATGTCCTATGCTAAATGAAGAGTGTGACCTGCCTACCAACCAAACTGCAGAGATGAAGAAGATGAACTACGTGGAGCAGAAGGTATGCCTTGCCGGAGAACGTACTGAACAACCGAGCAACTCAAATAGAAAGAGAGGTGGGATGAACATATTGAGAGCACAGCAGCAAGAGTTTGACATTCAATTATGTCATCAGCGTATGAATAATGTATAAAGTAATGGTTGAAAGTCACGCATGATTATGAATGAGCTGAACAGCTTTGACAGACACATCCCCTCATGAGCATATTCACTGGCATATCACAGGCTTTGTGGCAAGCCCGCTTTCAAAACACTTCCACTGAGGCCAGGTTTAGAGTATCAGTTACGTAACGCTGGGGAAATGGCACGAATCACGAGAAACACACGCTGAATGATCTGTTGTTCAAACGGGGTGGAAAATTGACTGCATGTATGGTGCAAACCTGGCAGCATTGTTTAGCCATTTTGTTTTGAAAGACGTGTGATATACAGATTTATATGCATCGATGAACCGGTGAAATAAGACCTGTTGCGTCGAGGCCACGGTGCTGAATTGTCAACACACTCAACACTGAGGTCTTAATCAAACAGACTGACACCTCTGAGCCTCTCAAATCAATTTCATATTCAGCTGATGACTCCCACCCCATCTGAGCTGCTCCCTTGCTTATCAGGCAATTACTGAAAGTTATCAGAGGAGCTGGCTTTATTGAAAGAGATTTTGAGAAAATGTATACACAGGCCCTTTTCCTTGTAAATGAAACCTCGAGTTGCTCTCGTGATAATTTGTTTTTAATAATGTGAGATTCATATCAATTTGGGTGATAATGAAATGTGGAAAAATGTGAAAAATGTGTGCGTCATCATTTTTAAAGCAAGAAAGGATACAGAAACTACTGATAAAACCACAGAAGGGAGCAACAACTTTGTATCATTCACATCATAAAGCCTTGTCAAGTCCTTACCGATCCAAACATAAAGGCACACAATTGCCTGGCTTCCTTCACACGTCAACAGATAAATACAGTGATCTCAATCACAATATGAACACAATGTGAAAGCATAATAAACGTCACTCAGTTAATGTAGACACAAGGAAAATAGGTGACCATGTGGGCCGGCTGTCAGAGGAAGGCCACGCTGGACTTCCTGCCCTCTCTCTTGCTCTGATGGTGACACGCTATCATTTCCTCCGGTGAATCCGGTGTAAGGACCTTGTTGTGCTTGGCTGTGTGCGAGTGCTGCAGCCTGAAGGGAAACTCCTATACCATACACGGACTGGGGACATCGGAGGGGAAACGTTCCCAGGATCAGCTTACCCTCACGGAAATATTATCACAGTTAGTGGTTGTTAACAGAGCACCGAGAGCGCAACCACTAAGAGGTCTAGCAACAGCAATGACGACGTAAACGATCGTGTGAGAAGTGTGCAGGATGTTCAAAATGAATCCATTCATTTGTGGAAATGTTGAATGGAGTAACATGAAAACAAATACGATCCAGTATAACCAACGCCAAAGCAAGCTGTTTGACTATGGAATGCATCAATATTTGAGCTAGCCAATGACACAATGAAAGCTAAAGGAATTTGGAGATGGACCACCCATATGGGCATAACACGAAGACTTCCTTTCTCTTACATAGTACTGCCTAGTCCTTGTGTCAACACGGGTGATAATCAAAAGTCTCCATCCAACTGCCAGAAATCTGAGCAGCATCAACATTAGATATGAGCTTGGATATGAAAATCCAAAACCACAGCATTAAGGTTATTGTTGGCATGAACAGAACAGAAAAGTGTAATGGTAGAGGGGAGTTTTGATTGTGCACCCTGCCCATTGGAGTGACTGGTGGTCCAAATACCCACCCATCTGACGAGCAGGAGTCAAAAGACATGTCAGTTCACAAGATGGATATATGAACAAACACACAATGTCGTTGCGTGGTTTGGTTAAACTGATTTATTACCCTGCGCGAGAGCCCATTTCAGAACTCACTCACATGCATGGGTGATAAGCAATCATCGCTGTTGTGATTTTACACTGCCCTTCCCAGTGATCACTGGTACTGTGACATCTGTTTCCCTGGATTTTCTGTTGATGAATTGAGTTTGTGTAGGTACTGGTCTTGTCTTTGTCTGTTTGGCCATGGAGGCTATCACTGCTCATGCTAACTGCTCAGTTCATCTTCTATTTATTACAAACAAACCGCAGTTGCTGCTGCCAGAAATGTAAAATGCATCACTTCCTGTATGCCGGTAAAGACCTACCCAGCACTGTGTTTAGAGCAGCAAATGTAAAAGCTTTCATGAACTGGGTATTGGTTGAATCACTAATGTGTTGCACTCCTTGCCAACAGAGAGTAACAAAACAAACATTATTATTATATATGTATTATTATATATTTATATGAAGATGTTGCTCATTGCTACTTTAGGGACAAATATGAAGGGGTAAAATAAGTATTAGTCTATCATGAAAGATTAAAATCAGTCTATTATTTTTTAACCTTTTTTTTTAACCTATCCCACTCCAGAGAAGCACTTCAACGTGGCTATTTCAACCAGGTGGATAAGGATCTCTTGAGAAATCAGACCCTTCAGTCGTCAATTTGCTCTCTGCTCCGACATTAAGACACAGTTACCATGGCAATACAATTTGCATGGCACAAAAGGCACCTGTTAAGCGTGGGCTGGCACATGGCCAGGTTCATTCAGGGACAGCAAACGAAGGCTGTTCACTTCACACAAATTGGCCCATGGCTGGATGACACGTCCTGTATATCCCTGTGGATACCCTTAAAATAGTAGAAACTTTGATAATGGCCGAAGCGCTGGGCAGAGACGAGGAAGAACTGTCCCAGTTTGCTTCACTGGCCTGAGGGCCTTTCTCAGTTTGTCTAGAAGGAACAATCTCAATATGTATGCATGTACTAAACAGACAAGGCCACAGTTCAGTAAGTCACGGTCAGCCCAATACAACGGCTGATAACTCAAAAGGGCAGCAAAGAGCAGAGTCAAATGTCACTGTTAAAAGACCCAGAGGGGAACAAATAACAATCCAACACAAAATATTCAGATATTCAATGTCAATATTCAACAGTCAATGTTTGGAAGAAATCTTCTCCTGGATCTTTGTTTCAAAACTTTAAAACTTTGTCACATTTCTCATACCTTACATGAATCTGAGTGTCAGATTCAAAGAGTTCAGATGATGAAGTGATTTAAGACGTGACTAGAAGCCTCTCGCCTTCACACCCAACACAGAGAAGTGTGGGACACAGCTCTTTGTAGAAGCATTGTACTTTAGAGGTCGTGTTAAATCAGCCAAACTAAATATGTAGGCTACATAGTCTATTACCCCATCTCTTCAGGTAACAACAACATAATAACCTGAAAAACCTATCATGGTGTCAAGTAATCTTGCCTGGTAAATAGCCAGTTTGCCGTGCAGGTTGAACTCTTCAGTTTGTTATTAGAGCTATCGTCTGAGAGCATGTTTAGCAGTTTTCTCTGTCTGGGTCTATGATTACGGGTCTATTTTAAAACGTGTCCCACTCTGCTTGAGCTGGAACACACTGTTATCTTCAGAGAAAGGCTGTCACTGGAGTGAACCAGAGCACTGGCTAGACTGGCAACAACACCCCAGAACAAAGGTCTCTACAGTCTATTCATGGGCTAGAAAACACAGGGCCTGCTGTGTACGAGGCCTGCTAAGTCATGACGGTGCTCATGCAGTGGCACGGTACCAAGAGCAAAATGGAGAGCATATATCATGGTACGTAACAGCTATAGAAGGAGATTAGCTTGGTTCAATACTAAGAAGGGTCAAGTTAATTACTCACACAACTGATACAGACACCATTAGGCTAGCATGTGATGGAGTACCAGTTGAGTAGTGCACAGTTGCAATCTCTCCTCAACAGTGAAATCTTTATTAAAGACAATACCAAAGAAGTACGTTTCTGAGTTAGTCTGTGAAACGCTGCAGTGCAGAGAAGTGCTATAGGTCCAGTAACTTCTAGCCAATATTCTAGCGGCAGCATCAGAAAGTCGCCTTTTTGTTTGATTTATATCCATTCTAGTTCCCATTAATCATACATGCAGGGGGCATTTTGATTCCATGAAAGGGTTTTTACTCAAGGAGCAGACTGATCCATAAAAAAAAGTCTATCTGACTGGAGCTGCCCAAGTGTCTCTTCATCTCCTGACATCCCCCTTTGTTATTTTAATCAGGGCAAGATCACAGGGAGCCCCAAAATGAGGTGTTTGCTAATTCAAAAAAAAAAAAAAAAAAAAGTTTAAATAATTCTCTTTCAATATGTGACAAGCCCAGCTGTCTGGCCGGACAGCTGTGAATCCCCTTTGAAGCAGGTCACGACAGTAGAAAATTCCTCATGCAATTTTAATGGATAGGTAAAGAGAGATTTTGTAGCACACCATTTTGGGTTGCGTTGTTTTTGAACTTTTCAGCCGTTGTAGTTTGAATTTAGTGGATAATTACTCCTAAGAATAACATCAATTACGTAGCACTGCTAATGGCTGTGGAAGTTAGCAGTGGGAACACGCGTGGGGTAATGCTAATGACTGTTACAATGACAACAGCAGCAGGAAATGAGGCTTCGTTGTTGAAACAGGCATAAACTTGTCTGAAATGTTAATGCCATTTTTATATTACATGAAACTAAATTTGATTGAAAGACATCTCAGTATGATTGATATGATATAACCTCTTTACATGTTGAGAACAAATATTTTGTTTTAGTTTCTCTGAGGAGCTTTCATCCCAGCTCCTTGAAACAGTGAGAATTTTAAACCTAAATGAGTTTTTTCAAACCACAGTCTCCTTTCGCCTCTGGTAACATCTGTTATCCATCCAATTATAACTCTTACCCAAGGACGGCACATTAAAAGGATTCTGCAGGCTTGACAAATCATGTGTGTCAGCCATGCAAAACCAAAAGGTTAAAGTCTCTCATCTGAGGAGCCAGAGTTTCTTAAAGTTGGACTGCAATTCAGTTTTATACTCAGCTAATTTATGAGCTAATGCCACCCAAATACCACGGGACAAACAAAAGTATCTTTTGGTACTGCTGGTATGGGATCAATTGTATCAATGGGAATGCATGAATCAATGTAATCAAATGTAACATGGTATTGCTTCTACGCCAATTGCTAACTGTTAGCAGCAAGAGTGTTGCACAACAAATCAATTGATACTCATAATTTGAGGAAAGGCAAAAAAATAAAAATTGTGCAAATAATTATTTGATGCAAATGTTCTCTTAAACCACCAGATTCTCGACAGTACCACATCCCAATCATGGCGATGACATATAGACCGTATCAATGAGCAGTTCATTTGAATGTCCCCTAGTTGATAAGCTGCCTTTAGTTTTTCAGTAGAGAATACAGTAATGTTACTTGGCTGACTAGTGAACTGCAAACATAGCTTATAGCTTATTACAGACTGCACATACATAGAAGCAGTGCTTATACAACAATGCGCTTTATTATAAAGCATATGTGTCTTATGATCATTACGTTTTAACCATATATCACATCACTACATAGCAGCAGTCGAAGAGCCCGGAAATAAGTTGTGTAACATCATCGAAACTCATTTGCAAGACAATAATGGGAGGTAAATGATATACTGCACGATAAAGAAGAGAGCTCATTTCTATGAAGGACTTGATGAGGTTTCATAGCGTCCAAGTGAAGTGTCTCATCTTCATTTTCCCTGGCAGAATTTAGCTCTTGAAGAAAACGGCATTGTGGTGACTGTGGCGTGGAAAAAATGTTACCGTGTATGACTTAGCAACACGTGTCCATTTTGTCAACAAGCCTGCACAGCCCTTTATTAGATGATGATTAAGGGGTGATGTGATTCCTCTGTTGACAGCTTGTGATGCTGTGTGAAGGAGACACTACTGATCAGCTAACCATGCCATTCCTCTAGATATATCTGAGGCGTGGAGAGCAGCCTGAGGGGGTAGACTAATGAGGTGGCATGAAAAGCAAAGTTATCAGCGGAGAACAAAGTTATCAGAACAGCAGTGAGTGAGGGAGAGATTAAAAAGAAAGCAGCTGAAAATGAAGGGGAGGTGGGAGATAAAGGGCTAAGGAGCAGGGAAGCTACCGCAATGACTGTGGCATGCGATGAGGGGAGCAGCGGTTGAGCCAGCTGGCTCCAGTAAGGCCTCAACATGGCCAGCACACCCCTGTTGTCAAGTTGTCATGGCCAACATGCCAAATGCCTCATAACCTGAAGATGGAACCATTATATTTGTTTAGGGACACACAGGACCTGAGCTCTGTGTGTATAAGTATGCCTATATACACAAAAACAATTTAACACAAACACACACAGAGAAGGAAATTTTGTCTTACTATAGCATGTGATATAAGGTCACAGCCCGTGCTCAGGCGCAGATTACATTTGATCATGAAGAAGAACAAGTGATACGTCTTGGGGACTCCAAAGAGAAAGCCAGGGAAAAATTCATCACCAAATACAGAGGCAAAGAAACCAATCACACTTTCTACAGTGGCAGGTCATCCCGTTTCTCTCTTCCTCAGCTCTCTTTTTGCTCCCATGCACATCCAGGGGGAAACACAGGGCCTCTTGTGAGGCCCTGGTTCCACACTGTGGCCCCTGTGCTCGTCCATCACCCGGTGCTCCATGGACCACTTAATAACTCAGCCATTCAGCCAAGGCCTCAACCCACATACTAAACATTCCTCCCGAGCCAGAGCAAGGAAACATTTAATTACACTGGGGCACAGACCTGGGGCTTCTGTCTCACCTCTCTCATGGGCTACATTTAATACCCATCTCCTATTGTGGCTCACTCTTCGCCTTGTAAAAAATGAATTGTTTATGTTACCACATGATTCCCTTAATCTTAATCTTTAAAGTGTTTAGCCTGTGTGGTATCAGGATTTATAGAATTAGAACTAAAATGGGAGAGTAAGAAGTGCGCATGAGGAGAAATGGATATAGCTAGATTTGATATTAGATAGATTAGATTGAGAAAGAGAGGAAGAGAGTGAGAGGAAGGGAGAAAAAGAAGGAAAGAGGGAGTGTCGTTTCAATGCATTTTACAGTCAATTTCACAACTCTGTGGAAAAAGATGAAACACGTACAAAATCTATCCTAGGCGGCAAATCTCTGGAGAGTGTTAAGACACTAAAGGCCTCATAACCAAATCTGGATAACATCATGCAATAGCATGCGCCGGCATTTCAAACACTCAAAACAAGGCACATTCCTCAACACTTACTTCTGCTGGATGACCTAAACTGAAGTGCCTGGAACAAAAATCCCTTAACCCAAAACAACCTCTGTGTCAGACCTGAGTCAGATAGTGTTTCCAAATCATTTTAACCTATGTGGGAGCACCGGATGGGTGGTGCATCAGGACAATTCAGATAAAATATGCTGTCAATCACAGAAGTATGCACTCCCTATCTTCCATCATAACCTGAAAACTCTTCAAAACTTTAATTTCCTCACCTAACAATTCTTCATCATTCTTGATCCCTCTAGAGATATCGGAGTATTTATTACGTCTGTGGTCTGGGTGCTTTTTATCCCTGCACTCCTGACCGATGTTACTTGTGATATTGGTGCTCTAGAAACTGGAGCTTTCTCTGCTGTTGTACTACTTTGTTTTTCTGTTGTGGCAATATTGTAAGTTACTCTTAATAGGAAAATCTGGCACATGTCTGGAATGTAAAATGTAAATACATAACTGGCTTTCAAATAGTCTAAACCTTCTGGCACTCAACCATCTGGTACCCTCAAGCACAGTACAATGAACATTATTCACAAATACTGTTGCACTATTGCACCCAGGTCTGCTATGTGTATCAGGATGAGGTTAAATGGGCTGAATACTCTTAGGTCATTTTTGTGTGAATTCCTTCAACCTTAAGACCTTAAAAGTCAAATCAAGTGACTGTCAAAGCAACAGTATTACATTTCAAGCGTATTTTCTGATCTCATCTCCTGTCCCGTGAGAAGGTTGAACAGGTTTAAAGCATTAAGTAGAGGAGAAAGAGATTGATATCACACTACTCTGTCCAAACGTCCAAGAACACAGTCTGCTCAGGCAAACACAAGGTTGGTGCGGCGGTGGGGTGTGGTCTTAGGCATCGGCTGTGGGAGGAGAGAAGGGGACGGAGCTCAGCGGGGAGGTAGACACACCTTTAGGCTGATTAGCACTTTGTTCCTGCAATTGACCCTGTGCTTAAATCTCTCACAGTGAAGCTGGGCAAAGCACTCACTGATACCGACAGGAGACAGACGGAGGCAGCACTCTATCTGCAAAGCCAGGTTTTCTAGAAGAGACTGAAAAGTCTAAGACTGTTTGTGTTTTTGTTTACACTGGCCCGTGGGTCTTTTTTGCTGGGCAAACAGTAAAACCGCCTGTCTCTCACAGCGACTCAGCATCCGCTCCTTTCATCAGAACCCCGTAGTGGCAAGAGTCTTGTCACAGTTGGTGTTTAATAAAACAAAAACAAGCTTCACTGCCAAGGGTCGCTTCATGATAGGTAAATTCAGAGTAAGATTATCTCAGGACAACAGGGGGATGACAAAAGAAATGTGATTGGTACACGTATTATTATGCTGTAGAGCACTCTGGTCTTGGAGATGGTGTATCTTTTTCAAAAGATTAAAGGCTAAGAAAGCATCGGCAATCGTTTGCCGTTGCTGTTTCACAAGACTTAACTTTTGTCCTATTAGGTTTTGAAAAGCACAGTCACACCTTACAGTGTGTGTGTGTGTGTGTGGCAGGGAGTGGTTGAGGGCTAGGTTCATGATTCGCATCACGTATACAGACAGGATTAGAGCCCCACTTGAAAATGCTTTCCCAGGATTATAGACCGAGGCAGATATTGCATGTGGAGAAACTTTCACACACGAGAAGAAAACAAAATCTTTACGGGATCTTTGAGGTCGGTTGAATATCCTGTCATAGTATCAAACCCCTGCTCCGTGTACTGTAGGGGAAAATCTGATGTTTGACCTCCAAATACTCCTCTGTGATGAAAGACCACATAGGCTGACAATCTGAGCGCTCAACTTAACGCAGCAGGTTGAACTTCCTTGCTACAGCTGTCATAAAAATGTTATCTTTCCTCCATGTGAAACTGAGTCAGTCTTCCTTCCTTTCCTCTGTCAGATCCCATTGAAGACCCCTCCAAAAGTCCACACCCGAATGTGATCAAGGTCATGCTGATAGTCAACTGAGCCAGAGATGACATTAACTAAAACATGTCTTTCCCTGGAACATAAGGCTCCATTACATATGCTCCTTTAGGGACTTTAACACAGCCCAGAATTTATTAAAAGGACATTTTTAATCCCAGCAATTTAGATTAGTTCCTCTGCACTGGCAATACAGCTAAAAACAATGACTACAATAGGGATGCAAGAGGTGTCCTTTCATGTCTCTCCTACATACAATTTCCCCTCATGATCGTCATCAAAGTCACCGTAGCCCCTTATTAGTTGTCCATGTTCAAAACATGTATCTAGATGATAACATAGATGAGGTGACCTGTTTCCCAAAGAGGAGTAGGAGAAGACAGGTGAGTGCAATTCAAGGGCTTGTAGGACACAAGTCAACCATAGCGAATTGGAAATTGATGATTAAATGACGGGTAGTTTCCAACATGAGGAACTGTACAGTAGTATTGCCCAGTTATGGTTATTCTCAACATGAGGCAAAGGTCTCTTTATTTACAATGTTAAGAACAATCTACGGCAGCAGAGCATCCGTCTCTGCTTCCCTTTACTCGCTCTCTAAATCCAGTCTCCTCCTCAGGAACATCTGGTCAAAGCAGGAGTGGGTTAGGGTTATTTGAGTTGTCTTTACCAAGGTGTCGGGGGACGAACAGAGAATGGGTGACATGGCCTCATAAACAGAAGGATTTCACGTTCAGCAGGTCTGTGCAGTGCTATATTAAACAAGCGGTTCAGCGTGACACGTGGCTGTCTATCACAACCTGGACCTGCCTCGTCATGTTTATGATCACTGTCACAGCAGACGTGTGTGATGAATAAAGGCAAGCTAGGCCCCGGCGCTCAGCTACCGGTGCAAACAGTGTCAATCTACAGGGAAGACGTCTGTCTAGATAAGCTTCGTTTGGCTACATTTCATTGGTGTCCATTAATGTTTGGCGTGATACTGAATTGGCAGCCACGTTTATTTCGGTAAACTGAAGTTGATAAAGAGTAAGATACACAATAATGAGAGGTAAGCTGCCATTTTAAACTCAAGATGGGTGGTGGTTGCAATAAGGGGAGGACGAAAGGAATGGCGCTGCAGCAATAAAAGTGAAATCAGAAACACTCAAACCCCAAAACCAGATCAATACAAAGTACCCAGGATCCAAGCAGCTCAGTAACTGAATATGTATCCTCCTAAGTCCTCCTGGCTGGGAACATCTGTGTGACTGATCTACCTCCCTTGTATTTCATGCTCATTTTGCACAACACAGGGAGACAAAGGAGGACATATTCTTACTGTAGGTGTGGGCTCATCCCACGACCCGATAAAGATAACAACCATGAAAGAATTTGTCAGTTGTCAGCCTAACACACAAAGATGCAAACAGGTACACACAGAAAAACAACCACACATGCACAAATACTACACACAAAACCGCTTAAGGACCGCCAAACTACCGGGTGCAATTTTTTATAATGTGCCATAACTTGTGCTCAAAGTCAATGAATCAGAAGGAGTTACAGTGTAATGATTGGGGAGTGCTGCACAGCACAGACTGAGAGGAGATAGCTAATATGTCCCCTGTGGGCCTGTCTCTCTCTCTCACACACACACACACACAGTGTCCTTGAAGGGCACAGATTGCTACTCTGACAGGACGGATCACGAAGATGCAGGAAAAGTTTCATTTCTTTCCTCTGTCAATGGTTTTCCATCTGCCCTTGCCATAAATAATGTTCCATGTAACAGCAGAAAACAGCAGGGGGTTATGAGATTGATATAAAACTCCTCATTCAGTCCTCCCTTCCTTCCTGAGCGAGCTTATTGTTCAGCACAGCTACAGAAAATGAGAACATTGATTCCTGTGCTTTCAGTTCATCTTGAGAAGCCCATTAACATGTGACAGGATACAGTGGGGTCCACAACCAAGAACTATTTTGTTTCATCATTCATCAAAAACTAATTCACATTTTAAGTCAAATGATATTTCTTAAACAAGATTACATAATATGAAAAAAAATATTTCATTAATAACTCAAAATATTTTTCAAAGTTAAAGCACTAGCAGGAGCAACAATACTGCAGAGAGGACCATATTAATTTAGTCAATATCTGGTTTTAGTTTTTAAAAGACCTAAAACAATTCACACTGTGTATTAGGAGCATACATGTGTTAATATTAGAATTAAACATATGGTGTGACAACAATTTGAGAAAACCTTACTAAATGGTGTGAAAACAAGATATTGATAGAAGATATGAGCATTTCTCAAACATCTAAACATTTTTATTTATAACAGTTCTAAATAACCAAGAATAAGAAGTATCAACTGAGCAAATGAATTGTATTAGTTTTTGTTAAATGATGAAAACAAACAGTCCTTGGTAGTGGACTAGTGGACCCCACTGTATATGTGATATATATAACCGGTGACCTAAAACATTAGATGTTCAACTCAAATCGTCCAAGTGGCTCTGATCTCATCTTCCACCTTAACATAAATAAAAGAAAAAGTGCAAGAGATGTTTTTTTTTCCTTTGAGTGTATGTGTGTGTGTTTGGCATGATAGTACACGGTGTGTATGGATGTGAGTGCTGTCAGGCAGCCTGCAGGGGTGCTAAACCATGCCCTTAGTGTGAAATACCAGAGCAGAACCCACCCAGCGCTTGACAGAGGGAGTCCCTACAGTAGAGTACCACACCCCCTGCGGTCTGCTGTCACGGGCCTGTTCAGCCACATAGCTGCCTGGAGAGAGAGGGATGCCATGATGCCAGTCCCCATCCTGTCTAACCTTTAAATCCTGCCTAAGTCTTACCACCAGCAGGTCTGACCGCCTGGTGTTGGCCCGAACACCTGCTAGGGCAGTGGTTTTCGATCGGGTACTGCTGGTTCTCCATCCTACCAGATACTTAATTACTGTTTACATAGTAGCTGATTAGATGAAGATTGAAAACCACTGTGCCATCATCATCATCATCATCATCATCATCGTCTTCATCAGCATCATCATAGTTTTGGGAAATACTTGGTAATTTGTATTCTGACCATATTGCCCAGAGAGCTTACGAAGCACTTTGCAGAAATGAAACCCGCAGCATGGTAAGTATAAACAAATTAAACCTGAGCATACAAGCAGCAGGGTTGGAAAAAAACGAAGGTAAACACTACACAATGAAAATATCTGAAAACAACTTCAAATAAGTTGAATTAAAAGACGATAACATTTGTGCTTAGCTCTTCGGGGGGGCTGTTCCTCCGTCAGATGCCCCAGCACCTTCCATTTTTAGTCAAAAGACTTTGTAGAGGCTAAGAAAGTACTGACCACTGATTGTAGGCTTAGCTCCAGATCACAGGCACTTAAAACATCTTAGATATAAGCTGTTAATTGCGGTGTCAGGTATCCCCTGTGTGTTTTGTTTTCACTGACTATACACTGATTCATATGAACCTAGCAAAATCAGACAGCGGGCTGCTTTTAGTGCAAGTACACACAATGTGATGGGTGAGAGTGGAGGGTGACCCTACCTTTACAACAGCAGCAGATGTACCCTTGTAAGTTGCACTTTCAGAAATGTTTTTGCTCTCATGCCACTAAGAACAGAATTACTGCCAATATCCAGATTAAGCAAGGAAGGAACACCAAGGCTGCCTGCAGCATATAGAGGTGAATGATCCATCAAGGTTACTAAATACACTAGAACCCAATGTAGGTATTTATTTTAGACCTTCAAACTGACTGCAGAGTAAACTGACATTACAAAACTAACATTCTAGACGTTGTAAATATTGTTGTAATTTCCACGTGAATACATGTGATCAAAAACATCAAAGCATTTAAGGATGCTTGTATGCCCGTTTCCTATTTTGAACAGATTTGGTCTGGTATTCCAGCGTTTGATGGTCATCAATTTCAGTATTTTCATTGACCTCCTTTGCCAAGAGGTATGGATTTGCAGGGCACTGCTATTCTTTAAACTAGCCACCCAAAGAGAACATAACATTCATGTTTGGCATTTGAGTTTTTCTTGTAACCAGTGTTCTTTAGAAAGAAAGTGAAATGGACTTCCATTTGTAGAGTTCATTTTAGCCGCAAAGCTTCTGCTCAAGTTTATCCTAGTTGTAAAGGACAACACCGTACACAAAGGCTCACAGAGTCCCACATATCCTCCGAGACTCCAGGCTCTGTGATTGAATTTCTCAGTGGCAATTCTAGGAAAGGTGTTAGATAGTGGGTGGGGAGCATATGGTGTTTTTTCAGGTCCTGGTGAGGTTCGCGCCAGGCCGCAACTTCCCTACAGGGAGTGTTGTAGCTACAGAGAGGGACTCCAGCTGCTCCCCAGGGTGAGCTTCATTACCACAATTAACATGCATGCCACTCAGAGGCACACTAGGCTGGTGAGGATGCTGCACTGTAAGCATAGTGTAGATGGGTGATGTACATGACACAGCAGGCCAGAGTGAGTGGAGAATATTGTTTTATCAAAGAAAAGAGAACCAGGAGGAGAAAGAATATGATTGTTGGGTTTTAAGTTATAGACTAGGTCTGTATCATGCATTTATTTAAGGCGGTATGTGCAGCTTTTTTAAACATCGATATGTCATTGTCAAATGAATTGTGATACCATGGTAAAATAACCGTAAACAAAGGAGAAGTTTCCCATAACCCCCAATGCTTCCTGTAGCAAAGAGGATGTTGTTACTTGTTCTGCCTCCCCCTCACTGGCGTCACTCTGTGTGCATTTGTTTTTTCTGTTGCTTTACTGATGAAAATAAACATGTTGGAAGTAATTGTTTCCATAGGCCTTTCACTTGTTCCACCATCTGCCATGGCAAGAAGCTCTGAAACCTTTAGCTCCATTGGCATTGGAAGAACAGCGCCCTCTTACATGTTTTGCTGTTTTGTTTGGTGTGTTTGTGCTTGTGTGTTTAAATGCAAGTGAAATATTTCTTTCAATTGCACATCAAGAAAATACAGTGACTGAAGAGTTTTACTGTAGTCAACAATGCCCTTCTACCATTGCCACACCATAATTCCTTAGGAGAAATTAAGCTTGGCCTAAGTTCATTCATATTTTGCCAGCAGGTACAAGCACGCCCCCAACTCTGCATCGTCTGATCATCGTAGCCCACGCTCCTTTCTCCTCCCCTTCCTCCCTCTCCAGAAAACAATCACTAACCATTTCCTTCTATTTGTATCCCCTCAGCTGCACCAGACTAACGCACCACCTCCTCCCCCGCCACCACCAGCATCACAGCTCCATCAGATATCCAGAAGGGTTAGATCTTCAGCCCGGGGAGGTCTCCTGTCTCCTACCTGCCCCTGGGAGCTTCACCCTATCGCTGGATACCTCTCGGAGTCTACGCCAAACCTATGCCCACGCACATTTCTCATGCTGTTAATAAATGCTTATAATTGTAAACCTAGCCTCTTGTGAATGAACATGTATGGACAATCAGAGTCTATTATTGCTGTTTAAAATCCCTGGTGCAAAGGTAGGGCAGCAGGGACCACCCACCACATTGAAAAAACATTAGTCAACAGCCCATCATTAACAAGGACAAACTTGTTCTGACCGTAAAATTAAACTGCTTGTAGCAAGATGGTACAGATTTCAGAAGATTCATCTGACAAAGCAGATTAGTTAGATAGCAGGTTAGTACCCCTTAAAGAGGTGGCCTAATAGGTTGGCATGTGGAACAACACTGCCTATCCCTCGGGAGCACTCAGAGTCTGTATCAGTCAATGGCATTACTGAATGTACGTTACTTGATCTTGAAACAAATGAGGCATGATAAGCTTATGGAGCTGCTGAGCCATTACACATATGCATTGACTTGATGGACATAAACTGCCTCTTCACAAATCTGTCAACACCATTAAGCAGTCTCTTGAAGCCCGGACTATGAAGCAAACACAGAAGGATGGTTTTGATCATCCGAGAGGCCCACAATCTTAGTCACAAACATCCTTCTTTCGGGTCAGGAACCCTGACTGTGGAAAATCCCAACAAGGAAAAACGATCACACAGTGGATTACGTTACAGCTAATGAGCACTTTATTACGGGCTTTTTGTGTTACGGACGACACTGAGGCTAGTCAATCAAGAACACTGAGGTCAGGCAAGGTGAACAAAGCAGAGACCATTACCGCCTCCTTTCCACTGTTTCACTACATAGACCCGTTCATTCACATGCCTGAACAGGTCCGTGGGTACAGAGACGGGACAAACAAAAACACAGGCCAGCCTAATTGGACAGTGAGAGGTTCTGATTTGTAATGACAGTAGAGCAGTATTGGACCTCTTTGTTGTTTGGCTCGATAGAAGGCATCCCACATTCCCCATTGATCTGCCTGTCTGATGGCTACAGATTATACAGAAGGCTAATGAAGACAAGTCTATCTGTGAAAGGCTGGTCATTGCATGTGTATGTCGCAAGAGTGCTTAGCTCTCAGTGATATATGTGTTAAATAAATGAATCAGAGTAGTTCAAAGCTGATATATTAAAAGCAAAAATAAACACCTTAGTGTTACCGCTAGTGATTGAACAGTAAATTTACCAAAACACAACAGAGAGAATATGAAATCTGAACTAACACAGTGAAAAGTAATTACTTACATCAGTTCTCCATGTTGATTTTTCCCCTTACGAATGCAGATTTCTGGGTCACAGACCAAATCTGTGCAAATAACAATGGATTTCTCGGCAGAGAACATTATTCAAATCGTAACCCACGGTCAGATCGCACACTCTCTAAACATACTGCTAGTTCATATTCTACTGGGCAATGCCCTGGCGGCCTGACCCCACAGACGGTTATTGACATGCACTTGGCAGCAGAGCCAAAGTGCAGTGTTGTTGTTTGTTGATGTGAGCTCTGGCTTCCTGTGACGAAGAGCACTTAGAAGTCTGAAGTGTGAGCCTAACACTGCCACGGTTTCAAAAGCTGTGGGTGACAGAGACACATGAAAAAACACGTGAAACCATGAAAGCATCATCCATTAGCCCTGAAGTTATTAGCACAATGAAGGTCAAAAGAGGAAAGTATGCTTATGAAATGAAAAAGGAAGTCCTTATGTTCTGACATACTGGGGTGAAAAATAGGACTCTGTCCTCTTTAAATATGAGCATTTCTCACAAGCATCTGAAGTGTTCAAAAATAAGCTGTCCTTTATTGAAAATGTAATGAATCAATACACAGGATAAGATGTCACTATCCCTTGTATGATACCCCAGGGTGAACACTCATGTATGTTATAAGAATGATAAAAAAAACACCAAATGAACACCATAGCAGACATCAGGCTACACCGTCATAAATCTACAGCGTCATTCGTCAGGTGGCACCATTCGTCAACTACCTTCTCTAGCCATTAGCCCTACGTGGCATATCATCGGGGTTATCAAGAGGGCACCTTCCTTCACAGATGCTTAGGTGAGTTAGGCCCACAAAACCTCAAGAAGGCTCAACAGTGTAGGCCAGCGTCCTGGACCCACCTCTCCTCAGACACAGCCCAACTTTGGTTTACTACCTGCCGCTGGACTTCACCCGACTGACTTCACATACCTCTCAGGAAATACTTATCAATGCAGGGTAGTTAAAGTTACAGTACGTTTCAATAAGAAAATGAAAGTGACACAACACTTTGAGGTGTCCCGGTGGCTCAGTTGGTACATAACATGTAACTGACATCCTGGGCTCCTTTGTCACGTCTCTCTCTCCCAATCTTTCATGTCTCTTGACGCTGAATTCTCAAATACAGGCAAGAAATAACCTTTAAAATGAAAGTGGACAAAAATATGCATACACACACACACATACACACAAATGCTCTTGCTGGAAGGGAAGCAGCATTTATCTTCCTCAGCTTTCAACTCCCAAACACTCCAGCCATTCATCACTAGAGACCAGGCTCACACTGAGGAAGAGAAGTATGAAGAAGAGGGGAGGTGGGAGATGAAGACATGAAAATGGAGGAGGTATGACAATGAAGGAAGTGAGGGGGCATGGGAAGGAGGAAATGAAGGAGAGAGGAAGGGATTGAGGAGGGATAAAGGAAGCGTAAAAAGATAATGAGCGATCACAAGGAAAGACAGAGAAAGATGAAGTGTTGAAAGATAGGGGCAAGATAAGCTATATCTCCTGAACCCCCAGCTGCTCCATTTAGAGGGGAGTTATGGGCTGCACGGGAGGAGAGAGTAATGAAAAGTGAACTCCAGCTTAACTTTCATCACACCAGCCAAGGGTCACAGAGCAGGACAAATTAGGTCAGAGTGAAGCCTCTGGACGACACCAGCTCGGTCTGGGGCGGGGCTCGGGGGTGAACTCCGTCTTAGCTCGGCAAACTGTCACGGCAACCTGAAGATGTGCTCGATTCAAAACATCTTCTGTGGATCGGTACATTTAGGAATGGAAAAATGGGATGAAAATAATGTGTGTATTGAAGTTCCTTGTCAAGCAAAAGGCTTATGTTCTAATCACCTTGTACCTTGGTGTGCTATTTGCCATTTCGAGGATTAGCCCCCCCAACCTCATTTTGGTGATTAGCCTTATTTCCGATGCAGAATAGCCTTTTTGTTAGCTTATAGTGGAACAACCTTGTTTGAATATCTCCTCTATTCGTTTCACAGTTCTGATAAGTTTGTTATCATAAAAGGGCAAATTACATTTCATGTTCTTTCCACGGATATTTCTTTTGCCCCGCTGGCTCATTTCCTGACCACTTTAATCATGAAGCGATTTGATCAGAGAATGTCTTTCTGATCTGGTGGTACAGGCATGGTAACGCCTGCCAATTATGAGAGTGGTTGAAATTATGTTTCCCTTTTTTGAAATTACATCCAAATTAAATAACTACACCGTGAAAGTTGATGACTCAGACTCCAAACTTGATTACAGAAACTGAAACTGAAATAACGAGGAGCTGAAACTGTAATCGTAGAAATCTCTGACCTGAGACCTGTGGGTAAACAAATGGGTCAGGGAACCTGATAAGGACCAGTGGGAGTAGTGATGAATGGAGCCACTGTATATACTGTTAGTCAACTGTCACTGATTTGTGATACCCTCTGTGTATAGTGAAGCTGAGTGGGGGGGCAGGACATGCCATAGTCAGGTATACACAGCATGACAGCACCCAGATGGTCTCTGACTGTGGAATCATGTCCATTCTTCACCTACTTTCACTTAAAAATGCATGTAAATAGTATTGTTTCAAGATTCAAGAACTTTATTTGTACAGGATGTATAGTGAAATGAAAGTGGCAATGTTTACGGGATTGTGCAAAAAACAATACAAACAAACAATACTAATACTAATACTACTAATAAATAGTATAGTATAATACTATTAGTAATACTATTACTAATATACTACCTTACTCGCCCACTCTACATCATGAACATACATGCACACAGGTTCATTAACAATGAAAAAAAAATACATTCAATGTAAGACTACGCAGTTCTGACTCAAATATGTAACTCAACTACGATCCATCCATCCTTTAATGATGAGTAACAGGTGTTTCTGTTTCTGTTTATCAACGTGCACATTGCTCACTTACCTATAAGTTGCTTAAAAAGAGAGCACATGGGTAAAGACGATAATAAGACAAATATAATACATCAGTGGTGCAACAGTGGATTAGCTAAAACAAGTCACGTAAAAAAGGATCAAGTAACTTTGACTTTGAGAGACTAGTTGTGTTGCAGACCAACTATTTTCAAACTGAGGTTATTCCAGAGATTGAAGGGAAGCTAACGTGTTTGTGTCAAATGTTTCACCGGGATGATAGATTCTAGTGGAAACTTTTGGCCGGACGTGGATTTGTCCACCTGTGACAATAAAGCACTCCCTTGTCTGGCTGGAGCTTATCCCAGCAATCTCTCTCTCTGATTACCGGGCCTGATCTGAATCTGACTTGACTCTGAAGCTTCTCATTGGACATCTCACAAATCTGAGGCTACTTTGGCCAAAAAAGCCATTCAATCTAATAGCACCACGAGCTGACTTTTATGTGATAACTATAACAATGAGTGATATTTTGCAAAGTGTGTGTGTGTGCGCGTGTGTGTGTAGGAGTGCATGTGGGCGTGCTTTCCAGAAGGGGTTTGATATTCCCCACAAGGTCCAATTACTCAAGCCCAGTACATCCAGAGCTGTCTGTTTGCATCAAAGCTGATCCACAGCTCAGGGCCTGAGCCAACCTAACACACAAACCAGCATTCACAAACAACCACACACACACACACAAAAACAAACACAAACACACTCTTGCCACCCAACCACAACAGCAATGAAGGAAGGACCACCTTGGGGTAGTTGACATATGTGACCTGCGGTCCACATGTGCCCCTGGCGCTGCTTGAACACTGCACTGGGTAAATTCTCCTAGAACCCTACGGTGTCATTCACTCTCACTTTCAATTCTCATTCACTCTTATTCTCTCACCCTTCTCACTCACACACTTGCTCTCTCTCTCTAAGGGGGAAAGGATTAGAAAAGGAGAGTCTAAGTCAGGGATCTAAGAGACTGTTTTGGACCTTGGCCCAGCCCCTCACATAACCTCTCTGCACAGTTTAGCACTAAAAATTGGCTGTAGATTTAGCCTTGAGTGCACTTTGCTCAGGGAGCACAAATCCTTCACCGTGTTAACCTCCCTACTGGAGCAGGTGCAAAAGTAATGAAAAAAAATATCTGTTATGGCTCTATTGATTAAAAGTATTACTCCTCCCTCCTCGTTCCCAACTTCATAGGTGAAATGTCATTAGGTGTCAATACTGGGAAATACAATGCAAATAAGTTGAATTTAAAAAGGTAGACTACTGTTTTGTGTCAAATCCAAAGCCACAGACGTGACACCCTTAAGTCTAGTGTTGTTGAACATATCGTATCCAAATTCAACAATAAGACTGCAGCTGGTCTCAAATGTGCTTGGAAGTATGAAGCTCCTCTCCGTTTGTGGCTGCAGATGAATCCACTCGCTCTTTAAAGACACCAATAGAGTTAACTCCAGATGCACTGGCTCAGCAAATCCAACGCGCCTTACTTCAAAATCAATACTAGTGGCTTTAAAATGATATAAGAATCATAAGGCTCAACTGGCATATCACTGTGGAATCGGATACGGCTCTGAATTCATTACATCTGATGGTATCAATCCTGCTACGCCTTATTAGAACACTCCCAGAGAAGCTTTCGTTACTCCACTCCTCTTAAATCTTCCTTGTTCTCTCCCTCTTCCTTCTCAGACAGCTGTAGTCTGACAGCACGCCAATGGATAGAACAGAGGTAGTGGACATTTCTGGGAAGGGTAAGAGGTGAAAACTGAAATTGGTTGTGATACATCACCAGGCTAGAGGCAGGGCTGAGGAGGCAATAAATGGAGCCTCGCAAAACAGCAGCCACCTGCCAGCAGTGTAAAATCAAGTCCAGCAAAGACCAAGTGTAATTTTATCAATGGGTTCATAAAGAGGGCCACTGGCAAGCTCTGTATGGGAATTTCATAAGAGACATATTACACCTAGCTATCAGTCTCCAGTATGTATTGCATGCTACTTTTACAGACGGCCTTGGGCTTTGTATGAGTTCTAGCATGTGACTGGATTATTCACGGTTTCCCGCACTGATAACAAATACATGCAATAAGCATGCTGCAGCTCAGTTAAACCACCCCCTTATAGAAATAAGCCTCAGTGAATGCCTGGAGGTTGCGAGATGAATGCATCGTATGCTCGCCATGCACTGAGATGGAAGAATAGAGGCAGCTACTGCATCAGGTATGACCAATGAAAGGCTGCAAGTTAGAGCAGATCCACCTCTGTCAGGTTAGCAGGATGAGGAAGGGTGGGTAGGTGTGTGTGTGTGTGTGTGTGTCTCTCTAGGGGTATTTTAGCAGTTAGATAACATAAATGAAGGTAAACGTTTGTGGGTTTGCAAATAGATTAAAAGCACAACATGGAAGCATGTTGCAAGCCATGAGAGATGAGACATGCCACCAATAGGATCCTCAGAAACTGCCTAGGTATCAGTTTGCGATGTGATTCATGACATGTAGGAAAAGCAAATCAGATAAAATAGCTACACCTCCGCCCTGGCAGACACGGGTCATGAATTGCACTGTAAGGAATGGATAGATCAGCACTTCTACTTAGTCTCTTTATTTATGGACCGACGTGGGGGGGAAACGCTGAATGTTAAACCTTTGCAAAGCAAAATTCTGTTTGTTATTCACTAACCTCAGAGCTGGTGGGGGGAGCTACATAAATATTTGCCAAGAGAGCAGCATGGGCTTTTCCGTTAAAAAGCCTGATCGATAATTCTCAGACTTTGCCTCAATCAGTTAAAGGCAGCTAACAAGCCAACTCCTCCTCCTGAGTAATACAATTCAGGACTCAACATCCCCTACGACCTTGTAGTGGACACTGGAGTTCTGAAAAAGTGATAACGGCGTGTTGTTTCTCCATTTTACTGTATTCACAGCATGAGGAAGGGGATCACGAGGAGCAAATATTAACCCGTTTAGACCCCTGTTGATTCTGCCAGCAAAGCCGGAGGCAGAAGTGAGATTGCAGCAGAAAGATCCATGGTAAGCCTGGAGTTATTAAGTTATTCTTTAGATTACATTCAGTGATTCAACATGACTGAATTTGGCAATATATGAATCCTAATGTTCCATGGATAAGCCATGTTCATTCATCTTCCAGAAATCCCCGAACTCTGCCAATATCTCTGGAGGGAGGATACCGTTAAGATGTTAGTACGCAACACTAACCCCTCAGCACCAACGTAGCTAGTAAGACATTCAAACGGGAGATAATGAGATAGCTAGAGAGCGGGGGCCTCCTGAAGCAGAACAGAGTAACATGGTGCTTCCTGATGTCTTCCCAGCCAGGCAGATGAACGCCCAGGTTGCTCGTAGGGAGATATCAGTCCTACGTCTTTGCAGTGTATGACAGGTTCATCAGACGTCTGTGGTGCTGGCGCAAATGTGCTTTGACAGGAGACGCAAATACACCTCAGTGCTGGCTAAGTAAAGAGGAGAGGAATATATGAAGACATAAAGAGAGACACAATGATTGCGAGTGGAATAAGAGATGATACGTAACAGAGAAACAAAGAAAATCCTGTAGTGAGTCATTTCTTCATCTGGCTTCCTCTTGCTTTTCCCCTCACATTCTCTCTCTCTACCGACTTCCATGTACTGAAAGTTGGAAAAAAGGAGGGAGAT
>CABFOQ010037727.1:0-10876 GCA_900660455.1 Gephyroberyx darwinii
CTCTCGTCCATACAGTGTTAGTGCAGTTGTGATATGTAGGTGAATCATGTCAAATCTGTCACACACCCGCTTCCTGCTCTGATACACCACGCTGCTGATGTAGCCTAACAAGGAGATAGAGGAGAAGAGAGATGGGACGAACGAATAAGGCACATGGTGGGTTTGATTAGGATTTGACTCACAGTAAGAGTCAGAGGAACATTTTCACTACAGATATCCTTGCTATGGATTGCTGATTAAAAGGGAGAGAGCCCACACTTCCAGTAACCGCCAACGGGTGGTGCTCTGGTCTTAACCCAGCACACCGGGGTCCTGACAACACCTCACAGGAGGAAAAAGTCATTGCAACGTGTGTGTGTGTGTGTGTGTGTGTGTGTGTGTGTGTGTGTGTGCATGCGTTTATGCATGATCTTTACATGCATTAATTCAGCCCGTTTACAGACAGCAGGTCGTTAAACTTCCACTGTCGCCTTTTCCTGCTCCCATCCTCCATCCATCCCCTTTCATCTTGCTCTCCGACTCGTCTTTTCCGTTTCCCCTTTTTTCCTCTTTTTCTCTCCATCCCCTTTTCTGCTTAACACCGCTGTCCTGTTTACTCAGACCTGATCTTCGTTCTCTCTCAGTTGTCTTTCCTTCTAATATTATATTGAAGCTCCCTGTAGTTCTCTTGCCTATGTTGAATGCACTTATTGTAAGTTGCTTTGGATAAAAGCGTCTGCTAAATGACTGTAATGTAATGTAATGTAATGTAATGTAAAAGAAGACTGACTGATAATAATAAAAGTGGATCTTCTCGCCACTCAATCCTTAAAGGGTAAATCCACCCTAAAAAACTTTAGCGCTGTTAAAAACAGCTACTGGTGTTGTTGCTTGGTAGTGTATTATTCTTATTCCTGTGGATAACTGGCCAAATGCTTGATTTCTGCACCAACGTTCAACAATCATACAGGGAGAAGTCCATTTTCTCCATTGATACCAATTTCTCCACCAACAGTAGCCTCAATAGACCATAATGCAATGCAGCCAGAAGATATGTTATGTTTTGAGTAAGGGGCACGGCCACGATCATAGACACACCGCAATGTTCAGGAACAAGGTCAGGCATGTTCTCTGGGGGTCGTCAAGTCATTCTAGGAAGTGAATCACTAGAAAATCACTGAGGCAGGTTAAGGGAAAGTGGGTCCAACAAAAAAAGTTAATTCCAATACTTCATCACAAAATCACAGATAAATGCTATATAACCATGTAAGAATATCTGAGTGGAGTTTTCCTTTAAAATCTGTTATATTTGAAGGTGCTCAGGAGCACCTCCATAAGAGCTGGGCCCCTTGTGTTTGTTGGTACATGTGTAGCGCTGTTTGCAATGAGGCGCTCTTAAGAGAATTACGGTAAGCCTTTAGGCCTCCAGAGCCCAGAGTCCTCCATAAGGGAAATCCAGGCAGCACGGTAGAAGTCACAGGTTGGTGTGATGTACATCCACACACCAGGAAGTAGCTTGGTGATGTTCTAACTGGAGTCAACACATGAATTGTTGTTCTGGTTTTCTTAGTTAGAACAACACGACCACAGCACAGTGTGTTAACAGGTAGTTTTTAAAGTACAGTACAGTAGTATAGTACAGTGCAGTCATTTAGCAGGCGCTTTTATGAGAGCGAGAGAGAGAGAGAGAGAGAACGAGAGCGAGAGAGAGAGAGAACGAGAGCGAGAGAGATGTAATATTGTAATATTTAATATATGTAATATTTTTCAAATCTATTGATGTCTGACAAGCTGAAAATGTTGATCTGTGAAATTTGAAATGTTGATGATTTTTACTCCATTCAGTGCTCTATATATTTGTGTAAAAGTGTGTGTGTGTGTGTGTGTGTGTGTGTGTGTGTGTGTGTGTGTGTGTGTGTGTGTTTGTCCACTAGGGCTAGACCTAGTCAAGTGAGTGATATGGGCTATATCTTCAGAATAAATAATAAATAAATGATAATAATCAGTAGGAACATAATGATTTCTTCAAGCAAATTGGTATTATTAAATGGGAGAGGCTAAACCAGCACGAGTGGGGCTTCATTCAATATAAACACGACATTTTTGCAATGTTTTGTGATGTTGATGATCATAGTTTGAACACGTGTAAGTTTGCTCACCAGAATTTCCATTTCTCCCACCCAGACATGTTTTGACACCCCCGGAGCTGATTTGTGCGCCATAGCAAACACAGAGATTTCTCTGTTTAGTCAGAGTAAGAAAACAAAACAATACAGATCACTCATCTGTCAGCGCGTCGCCTCAATGAAGGGTAGGCCTCACGATTGCGTAATATTTTAATATTTGTATGTGTGTGTGTGTGTGTGCGTGTGTTTGTGCAGAGAGAGAAAGCGAGAGAGAGACATAAAAAGAGTGGAGAGGTTTTTTTTTTTCTTCTTTTCCAACTTGGGAAGCCACATACTATGACCGCATGGTGGCGCTACTGACCTGTTTCAGCAACAATCTCACGGGCTGCAAGTGCTTGCTCTCACTAATGTAGAGAATCAATATTAATATCAATCACTCATTGACATCTATCGTATTAAAATAATGCTTATTGTGCGTAATGGTTCCTGATACCCTTATGGCTGAATTACATTATAGATTATGATTGTGTACAACAGTTTACACTTTATAGTCAAAATCACAGGAAATGCATCTAACAATAAAATTCACTATTCAAGAATTCAAGAAAGGATTTTGATTAATTTATGATTTGAACCATATTTAGAACTGTAAATTAGACTTGTGCTTAAATTCAGATTATGAATTGGAAATCATTAACCAAGCGATCGCTATTAATATTAAGTCATATTATGCATCATGTTAAACGGATGAATATGTATATGGGCTGCAATATTGTGCAATGTGGAAATATGTGAAGCCGGGAACCCAGACATGAAAGTAAAAGCTTGCTGTCAGTCGCTTTACGCACGCTTTGAATACTTTGCGCATTGGGTTTTCTTACTGAACATCACATGAAATGAATGCCATAATGTACAGTGTGCATTTTTACTGAACACAAAACGACTGAGACAGCACAATAGGCTATTGCAACAAATGATATCAACATCCTCTCTGCCGTGTTTCCTGAATCATGAGTCCTATCTAACTGCGTGTGGTCTCCTAAACACCCAAGCTACAACATCAGACAGATGGAGATGGTCAGTGTTTGTTTAAATTCATTAGATTAATTTAAAAATTCAACTAATAGGTCTACCTTAGTTACAAAAAAAGTCTTACTTTCTACTTACTAAAATGATTTATACTAAAGGTGCTAGGCTATATCAGACTCCATATATTAGGCTACATTTTCCTTACCGTTGCAGTGGAGGTTAATCAGAATCACCTCACCACGGTGAAGTGGCCTGTCTACAAAATCAATCTTCCTAGTCCTCAATTTAAGTCCAGCGCACAAAGATAAGCCTGCATTGAGCAGGGCGGTACGAGGGAGGGGCCAGAGAGAAAGACAACCTATCAAAGGTTTACGGGAGCTGCTTTACTGAGAATACTGGAATACAGACTTGACAGCTCCTGACACATAGGCTGTTGATTAGCAGACTGAAGCTTTTTGACCACAATTCAATTAGACCAATTAGACCATTAGAGCAAAAGAGAGCAGGAAACAATTCAATCGACAACAACGTTTTTGTTTTCGACTGGCTGATCTCTTGATGCGGGCACATAAATCATATGTGACGGTGAATAAACATCGCTGGAATTATTCCCTTAACCATGACATTAAGCTTTTCGTCCTTCTCCATCAACGACATCCTCACCGCACGACTTGATGCCCCAGGGAAGCCCCCCAGTACAGGGAATACAGCGGAGCTCTACGCGCCAGAGCGCAACACCTGCACCGGGCAAGGTGGGTATGGAGTAAATGGCAACCAGGAGAAAGGTACGAGGGTGCCTGTTTTGTTTCATCAAGACATGGATGGGAACCGCATCCACTTGGAAAGAGTTCCTCCTGAGCCCAGTTTGTCTGCTGGGAACCCCCGACCTGAGACCTACAATGCGGAGTCCTCAGGAGAGGAGAGGGAGTTCGTTGCGCACAGAGAAGGTGGGCAATTTTTAAAATAAAAAAATCCTCTTTCCAAGTAATTTAGTCTAATATTGAGTCTTAAAATAAACACTTTTTTTCTTTTGCCAAAGGGGTGAGATGATTTCACCAGTTTCCAATAAATATTTCCACCTGGAGAATGTTTTGAAACACGTGACAATAAGAAGACTAAAGTATCAAGATGAAGTCTTGATACTTGATTTAAGAGAACATCAAACAAATGCTAAAAACAATCTCGTTATCTCTGGCAGATATTTTTTCACCTGTTTTGTGAAAACTAAGATTTTAATTCTCAATAAAAGACTTGTAAGTCCAATAACCTTTAGAGAAGGTGTGCATTTAAAAAAAATTAAAAAAAATCTCGAGGTGAGAGACAACAATTGATCGAAAGCATTCGTAGCTTGTGCTTTTTGAAGTCCAGTGATCTTTAGGCCCTGCCAGTGGCGCAGACGGGCCTTTGTGTTAATATGATTTCAGGTACATCGCGTTAAGTGCCATTCATTTCCGTTTTGCCGTTATATACCACGAGGGCACACAATATTGTTTGATACAACGCAATAATAACACAATAACTTCAATTCGTGAAATAGCCTGTTTGGGGTGATCAGGTTCTTTCCATAATGCAGTCAACGCTGGGACAGTGGAGAGACCGATCCATAAATCAGATGGCTATATGTGACATGAACTGCTGTTAATGTACTGAGTCATAAGAGCCAGTACAAGAGCTTCTGGAAATCACGGTATTGTAGAACCTTACTGAGGTTTATCAATTTAAAAAAAAAAAGTCAAATGTCCTTTGAGCAAATCAGGCAATCCCACCAGGTCCGGGGCGCTGCTCTTTTGCTGATCCTGCACTCTGACCTCTTTGACAGAGAAAGATAATCTTCCTATACGGAGATCAATATCGTATCACATTATTGTTACTATATTATGTTTCACTTTCTATCTATATTATCTTGCACAGACCGTGCAGACCAGCAGCTCTACTGTGTGAAGCAAAGTAAACGACATACAAACGACGAGGAGGAGGAGAAGGAAGAAGAGGGAAACCACGATAGGGAGATGGGCAGCTTCAGACCCAAGGAGCAGCAGTCCAGGTCCGGTACCAAGAAGCGCTCTAGGGCGGCCTTCTCTCACGCGCAGGTCTACCAGCTGGAGCGCCGCTTTAACACGCAGCGGTACTTGTCCGGTCCAGAACGGGCCGATCTGGCCGGGGCTCTGAAACTCACTGAGACCCAGGTGAAAATCTGGTTCCAGAACCGGAGATATAAAACCAAACGCCGTCAGATGGCGGCCGAGTTGGCGGCGTGCAGCTCACCAAGGAAAGTAGCAGTGAAAGTGCTGGTGAGGGACAATCAGAAGCAGTACCACCAGGCAAACGAACTACCCACGCCCATGACTCTCCCACGGTACCAGGCTTACCGATACTACCCCTACCTGTACTGCTGCTTCCAGCCCTGGATCTCACACAGCACGCCGTGTGGAGGGATGTACTGACGGACAAAGCTCTCGAGACAAGTCTCTAAACTTCGGAGAACAAAAGACTGTATTCATGTAAATGTCACTTCTAAACGCTAGGTGTGAATGTCATTGCTTTCTCCGCCAGAGTGACATCGACTTTACACATGGTCTATGTACAGGCCTAGGCAGGGTAGTTGAGTGTAAACCCACCTAAACTCAGTTTACCCATCTTAGAAGTTACCCACCTTCTTAGCCTGGCATGAATCTTTATGACCGACAGGCTAGTATCAAACTGATGGAAGTTAAATATAGACATGGTGTTGAGGAAAATACTTGATTTCTGTTTACATTGGTGGTTATTTGCCTGAGGATGATTATTGGCTGGAGGTCATTATCCACCTTTTCCCCACATGGCGTCTCATGATTGGCCTATCTGTCTAGTTCAATACTGACTTTCTTATAAAATGCAGATGTAACTGTATTTAGAGATATTCATCTATTCATCTACTCATCTACCGCAGTCTAGACAGACTGTATTGTATTATATAAGGCTTGATTCGACTGAAAATCTTATTTTAAAAAATTAAATGAATTCGAAGTCTAAATACTTCTTATAAGCGTGGAGAACTTAAATAAATATGGAGTACTTTAAACTTCATTCTCTGATACACTGCAGCCTTTCAGCATTTCAATTTTGTTTAAGACAAAATGTTTATCCATTGCTATCCATAGCGTTTTAGCACAATTTTCCCCACAAACTGAGGTAGTAAATGGATAAACATAAGCATCAATCGCTTATATATATGACTCGTTGTTCATGTCTTGTTCTTGGAAAGGAATTTTGTGGCATATTCGTAACGCTTTGATAACAATTTGAAAATTATTAATTAAATAAAATTGGCGAGTGTTACACAATTTTAGACCTCCTGAATTTGTTTATATGTACTCCAGAATATATATGTCTATGTGTTAAGTCATGCCTTGTTTCACTTTTAGGTTAAATACTTAAATACTTACCAAGACTGGGTGCGTGACGATGCCATATGTTTTAACATGTTTTTTATGATGTCCAGTAATACTCTGTTTTAAGCATCCAGGCAGAAGATTGCTGCCCATAAACCCCACGGGACAGAGTAGCCTATGAAAACGTGCCACAGTCACGTCTCAGTCACTGACATCTTTAATATTTATTTATGTATTTATGAGTCACCCTTCTTGATTAGATCTAAGTATCTAAGAAAACTAAATACATACAAGATATTTGAACAAGAGGTTTATAAGCTTATTGAAACCACATTAATGTCAGTATGTTATGGTTTTGTCCATGGTTTATGTTAATGTAATAAATAATGGCAGATTTTGTTGACTCAGTCTTAAGCCTCAATACTAATTGCCAGGATTTGCCTAAACCCTACTCTGGCACTGTGTTGTTCAAATGTGCAGTTTATGAATAGGCATGGAGAGTGCATCATTTGTTTATTATATGATTCATATCCAAATGTTTCAGGACTTTAGACTATATCTATCTAAAGTCTTGAGGCCATTTACACAGCTAAGCAATCCCTCAATAGTTTGATGCAAACAAAAATTAAATGTATTACTCTGAATTTGCTATATGTATTAACCACATGATTAACCACATCAACTTCATTTATTCTTGACACTTAAAATTATGTGCATTTCATAGGCATAATATTTAGTGGCTGACTATCTGCTGTACAGGTCTGGGTTTTGTTGTGTAAAGACATGTAAAGAGGCCTGCTTGGTCCTACTCTGCTGCATGAGTCAGAGAGGTTCAATAGACCATGGAGATGTTGCACCATCCAGCCAGGCTACACAAGACAGCTCACATTCATCATGCCTTACTGAAAAGATTACACCCTCATCCCACAGGAATATACACAGCCCGGGATACTTGATAGGAAAATGAAAACAAACATAATTTTTAAATGAGGTGACTAGTCGTATAGCTGTTTGCACTCACCAGCCAATTGATACTGACACACTGCCAAGTATGTGTGGCAAATGGAGCCTGTATGAGGTGGAGTGCACCACATACAGACAGGCACCCAGAATGCTTTAGGTATGGACTGGGATTTTCTGTGTGGCTGGAATTAAATAGTAATTGTTAAAAATAACGTTCATTTTAATGTCATACTCATTGCATTTGTATAAATATCAGTTGACTCTACAAGGCTTCTACCTCAAAAAAACGTAAAGTAAAATGGATACTTCAACTTCTCTCGTCTCACAATAACCTGTTTGGCAGAGAGGATCACCTTGTGCCTAACACTGGCACCAGCCCAAACCTCATTCATCTCTCTTAGATCAGAAAAGCACTTTAAACTATCAAGTGGTTGGCATTGTACACAACAGGTTCCTGGGAGGGACTGACACCATGTCTCTTTGTGACTGTCCAACTGTGACTAACGACGACATCCATCACCATTAAATCTAATTATTCCCATTTACACATGGTGTATCAGTGGAAGTGGTAATTGGCCGTTCCACACCAAGGCTATCACCACAGAATTGAGTTGTCTTTGCAAAGGAATGCCATTTCTATGTTCTCTCATTGTTCACATTGTGTTAGTGAATACTAACATGGCTGTCTACAAGATCTGGATTTCTGCCTGATGTCATACCGAACATTTCCATAGAGAATGAATTGGAGACAATGAAAATGGTGACATTGACACAACCCAGGATGATTTATTTCTGAAAATACTGGGCTCATCTATAAGTGAAGTTCAACATGGGCCTATTTTTTTGCAGTGCTTTGTGGCTGTTGCCTGACAGAGGTAGCACTTCATCTTCAATTGAATGCAACAACCATGAAAGTGGGTCAATTGCCTCGTACCACCTTTCTATAAAAAAACCTCAGTACTCCCACGCACTGCTGGCACAAAGGGCAATATCTCCTTTTCCCTTGTATCCCGCAATACTAGACCCCTACTATTCTCTCTCCCCCATACTAAATTCTCATCTGATCACTCTGAGGTCTAGCTAGGTCACAGCCCTGCCACTTCTCTTGCTGGCTTTGCGGTGGGGGAATAGGCTCCAGTGAGTGAGCGAGTGAGCCAACAAGCGTCTGTGTTTAAGAATAAATATGCAATGCACAAGTATGTAAACATTTCTCTCTGAAAGGGAGTCGTGCTTCGACTGAGCACCTCCCTGCAGCCTGGCGTGAATAGACTCATGAAGCAGAGAGAGAGAGAGAGAAGAGAATGAGAGGGGCCAGACGGTGGCACTGAACAATCACCCATACCCGCCTGCTTCCAGATAAGCCTTAAAGGAAATAATTAATGCTGATGGAGATATTAATGCCAGTGGAAACAGGTAATCTCCTGCTGTCTTTTCTGCTTTTGCTTCCGTGGCATATTTCTCAGCTGAGTAGTATACGAAGAGGGTGGGGCTGAGCTACAATGCGTAACACAAGAATGACAGTCCTCACCTAATCATGCTTGGCTGCACTTGTAAGACACAGAGGTATTGACAGAGAGATCTGACAAGGCTCCAGAGGTGAAATTACACATGAATTTCCTGTATGCCTATTGCAACAGTAATTATTTTTTACTACAGTAGATCATCTTCACATAAGGGCCGCTGGCACTGAGGCTGCTGGGTGAGGACAAATAGATTTCTGTGGCAGAGCTCACACGGCATTGACACTGGGAGAGGCTACCCTCTCATGGTTCTGCTGTACACATAACTTACACCAAACCTGTATGCCATCAGAATAAGACTAACAACTGTTAAATGATTTGCTTTGGGAGGGTGTAAAGAGGGTGTATGGAGCAGTGCGTGTGTGTTTGTGTGTGTATGTATGTGTTGCTGGTCTTAATGCGTTGACCCAGGGCAGACACAGGGCAGGACTCAGGAAGGAGAAGGGTCATGGTTAATACCTTTGTTTAAAGACAGATCTGCTTCCCTTTGACCCGGTCTCCTAACGACATTCTCTCTCTCGCGCGCTTTCTCTCTCTCACACACACATACACACACACACACACACGGTAAATAATCCCCCCCAGAGGACTCTTCAGGCCTGTTCCAGAAACTATTAGCAGATAGCATCAGTGCATGTAGGAATGTAAACATTTACAGTAAAGCTATAAGACATCAACTCCCCCTGGGGAAGACGCATCCATCACACACCAACCGCATCAACCATCACAAGCCCCCTTGGTTTCAAAAGGAATTAGACATCACAACTTTGTGCACAATTTTAGCCGAGTCTATACCATGAGTATTTTCACTGAAGCAATTGTGCGTTCAGTGTCAAAATTGGCTTTCAATTCCTGTTTTGTACCATCAAACTCAAATGATTTTTATGAGGACTGGTTAACAACTCAGTTGCGTCAACATTTAGAGTTACTCTCATTAGATTTTATTGGTGTTTTAACTCACAGGAGTTATTCAAGCCGTGCATGTTCTCGCACTCAGCTGTAATTTTGGCACAGTACCCATATAGTATTGTGCGTGAAGAAATCCACTCATCTCAGCCCTGTGTTTGTTAAAGCAGTGACAGGGGTCATGGAGAGGATTAGAAAGGCCGGAGAGTTGAGCCCACCCAGAACCTATAGAGAAGAGGCTCATGTATAGGAAGTAGCACAGGTCTGTGTGTGTGTGTGTATCCATTAAGAGTAGACTCAGCAGATAAAGGAAATATTAGATATTAGCAGAGCCGTAGAGAGGAAGTAGAAAAAAAATACCTGACCTCATAAACTGTTGCCAAACTTTTGTGGTCTGTATAACTCAAGTGCAATTTTGGACGCAGTTTAAAATTCTCTTTCTACTGTTTGGAAAAATGTGCCCACAAATTACACTTGAAATGAAGATAAACTGTAAAACTATTAAAAACATACATATCAAATAATAACCCAGAAATACAGACCATAATAACTTCTGAGGACAGTTTATTTTTCCTACATCCTGGCTTTTTTACTGGCTCTGTACCGCTAACCTGGATCAAGCCCCTGAATTGCTTCCCTCCCGGTCCATCACCTACTTTCACCACGTCACAGCAAAACCATTCTCAGAAAAATGAAACAAGAATGCAACATAAAGTTAGAAAAAGTTCTTCATCCTCACTCAGCTTCCAGAATAATGCATCCACGTGCATTTGTGTGTGTGTGTTGTGTTTGCGTGTGTGTCTGTGGGAACAGAGTGTCTCTTGGTAGCTGAGGGTGAGTCTTGGTTGAGCTCCTCTGTCCATAGATGGACAGCTAAATGGGCCGAAGTCTTCCAACCTGCTACATTTCCGTCCTCTGACTCCCCTCTGTTCTCATCTCTCTCCCACACACACACACACACACACACACACACACACACACA
>CABFOQ010037738.1:7601-43209 GCA_900660455.1 Gephyroberyx darwinii
GGGGTGTGTTTCCAGGACGCTGGAATACACAGTTAAGCCTTCTTGAGGTGTCGTGGGCCTAACTTAACGAAACATCGGTGAAAGAAGGTGCCCACTTGATAACCCCAATGACGTGCCGCATACCGCTGTTGGCTAGGCTAGGTAACTGGCGAATGGTGCCATCTGAGGAATGACTCCGTAGATTTATGACGGTGTAGCCTGATGTCTGCTATGGTGTTGCATCTGATGGTGGTTATATCACTCGTTTGTTTTGTGTTTCTTCTTATCTGAATTGGCCTTCTACATGTGTTTACCTTGGATTATGGCACAAGGGATAGTAACATCTTGTCCTGTGTATTAATGAACGTACCACACGGTGCCAGCCTGCATCGCTGTGGATATGGTCATGGCTTTGTTGATGTCATTGGTGAATACAGCAGCAACCAAGCCATACTGTGAGTTGTTGGCTCTTTCAATCACCTCCTCAATACTTTTGAACTTCATGATCTGCTGTACTGGCCCAAAAATCTGTCAACAGACAAGGATATACTGAGTGGTTACAGACTTCAGATTCCATGTCCAGGTGCAAACCAATCATATTGCATTATATTCTTAGCCATTAGTGTACCTCCTCTTTGGCGATGCACATATCATCCCTCACATTGGAGAAGACAGTGGGCTCAATGAAGAACCCTTTCAAGCCCAAGGCTTTGCCCCCACACTCCAGCTTGGCTCCTTCACTGATGCCACTCTGGATGAACTCCAACACACGTTTCTGCTGCACCTGACTGATCTATGGGGCCGGGGAGAGGGAAGAGAGATAAAGAAGGAGATTCAAAAAAGAGGGTAAATTTGGAGTGTGAGATGATGTCAGAAAGAAAAGGAGGAAGAGAGGGAGTAATAGAGACATAAAAAAACAGAATCGATGCTCGATAAAATACAAATACAAGATGTATACTTGATAGATCCTTTGTCCACATTCTTACCTGTGGACCCTGCTCAGTAGTGGGGTCGAAGGGGCTGCCGACTATCCTCCTCTTGGCCCTCTCTACACTCCTTCGAACAAACTCATCATAGACAGGCTCTTCCACATAGAGGCGAGAGCCTGCTGTGCAGCACTGGCCTGCGTTGAAAAACACTCCCTGGTGGGCCTGTTCCACAGCCAGATCCACTGAAGAGAATGGTACAAAAAGGATTTTAGTTTCTTAATAGCAATATCAAACTGCTTATTCATGCACAACACAGCTTTAAGGAAAACTATTGTCTTTAATACTATTAATAAAAAATATCATATCATGGATCTTGAAAGGGAAAAAAAAGAATTAAAATTGAATTGCTAATAAAAACTATTATCACATCTATGCACAAAAAATCATTTTGTAAAAAAAAATACAGTGCATACACAAAATGTATGTACATGAAGTATACTCTTGTGTTGTTACTTAAGCAAGATTTCCCCCATAGTCATTGGAGCTATTCTCTGTGCAAATCTGATACCTGACACCTGAGAGACAGGACCCCGCTGTTTCGCACGAGGGGTTAACGGAGCCCCGTGATTTATGGGTCTCGGCTGAAGCAGCCAACTGAGGCAGGTTCCATTCTCCTGATTTACAGGCCTTAGGGAGCCCCTCTCACGGCTGCTGAAAGCATTTGAAAGCCATGGCACCCCGAGTTTGGTGAGCCACTTACAGTTTACATGAAACCCATCCATCCACTAGTTTTCAAAGCACTACAAGGCTTTTGACCATTGTAGGGTTCTCAGTCCATGTATGAGCATCCACTTTCTCAGATGTAAGTTCCTAACAATAGCACACATAACTAAATAAAACACTCTTTGATGGAGGTAAAGGTTATGAGGTAAACAAGCAGTCCTTGTGAACACCTGTGTCCATGTGGTGGACCACCTATTAAGGGTGACAGGTAAATGGAGCAATGAATAAAACAGTGCCTGAAAACTTACAATCAGCATCTGCAAATATGATGTTGGGATTCTTTCCTCCCAGCTCGAGTGTTACCCTCTTCAGATTACTCTTCCCAGCTGCTTCTTGGATCAGCTTGCCAACCTAGGGAGGAAACAGATCTGGGGTTTACTCACAGAGATGCAGGCCTGTGGCCAGATCAGTAAATCAGCTGGAGCCATTAAATAGCTTAAGAGGTTGGTTAGCTCCAAACAGGGAATGCACCGGTTGGCCTCCTGAAACACGAGTTCTGCAAACACACAGACTGAATATCTATTACAGGTTTTAGGAGACGGCAACAGGAAAATAAAGTGATGTTTCAGCACAGAACAGCATCTTATATCTAATGAAGGGCAGGAAGAACAAACCACAAGTTGTGTGGGTGGCAGCCTGTGATGATAGTAGATTGAGCTAGCTAGGTGAAAGAGGGAAGTTGTTTGGTATGAAATGGGTCCGGTGTGTCAGTATGGAAAAGGAAAGTGAATTTGGTGTGGTTCCTCTCAACAGCCCTATTTCCCAATTTCTCCTTATCAAGAGTAATGATATCACATAACCAAGAAATACTCCAGCTCCAGACTCACAATTGAGATATTTGGGAATAGCATTCCTTGTACTATGGCAGGAGATCTCTGAGAAAACGCATTACTCATGAGTATTACTTGAAGCTACCCAGCTGGTATTACATATTTTATTGACTCTAAGATTGATGGAACATGGTGCTCATAAAGTCATTACACTGTAAACCCATTATCGTCATCTAGTCCAGTATTGAGTCTTAATAGGAGAAAGATCATTTCAATTGTTTCCAATGCCAGTCTTTCAGGAATTTTCTTCATTCAAGTGTTATTTTCATGATACTACTGGAGCGATTTGCCTCATTTCAAGATGTTGTCATTTTTTGCAGTGTATTTCTTAACACCATGAGATACTGTATGCTTCCAATAAATAACATGCCTAAGAAACCCAATAAGCAGACCTCATAACTCTAAACAAGCAAGCATTCATCTTCCTGTTACTCATGTGGCATGTTTTGTTTTCCAAGAGATAGAGAAAGGACAGGATAGAGCAGAAAAATCCAACCCAAACCCCCCCACCTACAACATGGAAAAGTGAGAGAGACTCATCTTCTCCACCAATCTCCTCTATAACACCGGGTGGTAGTCTGTGTTAGAATAGAATAGAATAGAATAGAATAGAATAGAATAGAGCACCCTGTTAAGTGCTCTGCTATGACTGGTACCATAGATGCAGAAGAGCAACACAATACTTGGCTTGACTTCACTGTTTCTGAATCTATTTAGTCTCTGTCTTTGATCAGAGACAGAAAGAGGCTGACTAAGGGGAGGTTAGCGTGTGTTTACTCAGGGGTAAGGAAAACATGCTGGGCTGTTAGCCTCCTCCGCGAGGAGTCACAGCCACGTGTGGGTGAGTACAAGGATGAGTTGTGGTCCTAAAATCCACCTGTAGCTATACCACCACCACCACAACCACCTTCGACCCTGTGAAGAGATGCTGTGCTCGCTATCCCCCACTACTTCAGTGGGACTGCTACTACAGTACGGTGACTCACTGTCTGGGCATCAACAGTCTCTTACAGCACTGGCTCATTCACTCTGTAATTGACTCCAGATCACAGGAAACAACAGAAAAAACAGTTAAAAAAACTAGGCCACTCGCAACGGAAATGTTCACTCAACACAGATGATACAACACGAGGAAGACGTTTGTGTTAGAAGGCGCATGTGTATGCATGTGCACCATCTGTGTGTGTGTGTGTGTGTGTGTGTGTGTGTGTGTGTGTGTGTGTGTGTGTGTGTGTGTGAGAGAGAGAGAGAGAGAGAGAGAGAGAGAGAGGCCGAGATGATTTCCATATCACATGTTTTATCATCTGCACATATCTGATGGAGATACTGGAATGCAGGCTGTAGGATACAGAAATACTCTGGTCAATCTGGAAGTCATTCAAGCAGAAAATTAAGATGAATATTTCTCACCATGTTTTCAGATTTTGCTTTGGTTACCGTGTCTGTTTGCCTCCTTATCGCTGACAGTAATCTATGATGTCTATACCTGTGTGTGCTTATCGAAGGCTGCTCACCACACACATGCACACTGTTGGCATATTGGTTCTCTCTCCAGGCACACCACCAGAGTCAAAACAGACATACTATAAACCTCCAGGCCAGTCCAAGCATTACATAAACCTGGCTCATTTACTAAAGATACATGAGAAACACGGGCTGGTCACACCAAAACATAAATTCTACATTAGGATTGCTGTACATGTTTTTACTAGGGGGGTTAGTTTGTGCTTAGAAATAACAGATGTTTATAAAATGATCTGCAGAAATGGAATCTGCTGTCAGTCTGGCCTGAGGAATGTATTCTGACCACAACACCTCAGAGCGCGCAACACCTAACATGGTATGCCCTTGATGATTTAGCTTTCCATTAACTTCTTCCCAGCTCTGTAAAGCCATGAGGGTTTTTCTTGCGTGTGTCCTGATAGTAAGCTAAATGAAAGGCACAGTGGAGGTACATTACTTATTACAGCAGGGAGAGCATTTTGGTATGGCTGCACGGGGGAAAAAGACAAAAACATAGGTGCCAGAGGAGAGACGGCGTTGTCAGAGAGTTTGTATGCTGTTAACGATGCAAATGTGTGTGCGTGTGTGTGCACGTGTAGGCATGCACACATGCTCTGAGATAAACTCAGAGCTCCCTATCATGAGGAGTAATGACAGGGCATGCAGGTTTTGTAAGACCCCATTTGTTTGTCATTTAGACTTCAATACAGGCACACAACGTCCCCTAATTACACAGCCTGCTCTTATGCTCTGCACGTGTTGGTCACTGTGTCACTTCCGTTCGCTGACAAAAGCAAGTAGTAGGCAAATGTTGATGTGAGCCACTTTATTGGGAGAATTACCTTAGTTGATCCTGTGAAAGCCACTTTGTCTATGCCCATGTGTGAAGCAATTGCAGCTCCTGCTGTTGGCCCAAATCCTGGCAAAATATTGATGACTCCCGGTGGAAACCCAGCCTGTCAAAACAATATGAGAGGAAACAAGCTTTAGCGGAGATGACAGCAGAGCCAAGCAAAACCACAGGCAGTGTGGGGGAATCCGGACCCAACCCAACCTCCCTACCAGCAGACCGAGAGAATGGATAGAACATCAAAAAGAAGAGGGCAAGAGACACATAGTCTCCAAAAAGGGGCGAGGCCAGAGAGTGCAGAGGAGACACGGAGGATGTGGACAGTGAGAGTTGTATGACATGATTGGGTTTCTCTCATATAAAGCACTATATGACACTGCATTGTTCCTATTCGGTTCCTATTCAACTATGGTCAACTTGACTATAGCACTGCCCCCATCACTACTGTGCCAATGCTGCTACACCGGAACATTTCTTTGTCTTTGAATGTATACTTGTAGTTTATGTTTACGCCACTGCCATAGGACATTTCAGCACTGTGTGTGATGTCCTGTTATGTTTCATCCTGTACATTGTGTGTCAGTGCATACATGTTTTCTAAGGTGTCAGTGTCGATTAACCACGTCAAATTCCTTGTGCACCCACTATACTTGGCAAAGTGAAACTGATCTGGTGTGCTGTCATTTACCTCCTTGATTAGAGCTCCCATGTAGAGGCAGGTAAGAGGGGTCTGCTCAGCAGGCTTGATGACAACGGTGTTACCACATGCTAGTGCTGGACCCAGCTTCCATGCTGTCATCATCAGGGGGAAGTTCCACTGTGTGCGACACACACACACACACACACACACACACACACACGCACACACGCACACACACACACACAGAGGAAAAAGGACATTATGCATCTGACTGACACACTGGGTGGTCACAAGTCGAACTCAATAACTCATCGCTCTTAGTCACTTACTCTCATTTTCACTCTGTCTAAACATAGTCAAGTGAGAAAATGTTCTCGGCACTTCTACAGTATTTTCTCTTCCCACAGTATTCTGAGAAAGCAGGGAAATTGCAACACATGTGCAATAGACCCATATCACTGTACAACACACAGGCCTGTGTTATTTCTGCTTTACACTGGAACCCATGGGGCTTAACACAGAACCACACGCTTTCTAAGCTCTTGCACAATCAGTGCTGTTCTTAAGTGTCTATTTCTCCTTGATCTTTTTCTCCTTTCTCACCATTCTCCTTTACTCAAACTCTGTGAAATCCCTCAACTCTCTCCTTTGCTTCTCTCTCTCTCTTGCTTTCTCTTTCTCTATCACTTCACTTCACTGGCGCAACAATTTCCTGGACTTGCCAAGGGATTTACCCAAATATACACTGACCTAAAAAGTGCATCAAAGAATTCCAGGAAACTGTACAGTGTATTTCAACAAGCGGGCCTATCTCTGCTCCTTACCTCCAGACCACCAATCATCTCTCATCTCTCTTAAATTCAATCCATTCACTGTAATCTCTTTTCTTTTTCTTTATGCCTGTTTGTATCAGTCATGCATCTCACTCATAGGAAAGGTCATACTCACAGGGATAATTTGTCCACAAACTCCAATGGGCTCATATCTGGTAAATGTTAGATACTGTCCATCTGTGGAGGAGTGCACACACACACACACACACACAAAGAGAGAAACCAGGGTTATTGGTTTCAAGCTTTAGTAAATATTTGAAATGACAATGCATTTAAAGTGTCACTAGTTGATATCCCCAGTGTCTCTGAAAAAACATATTCATTGTAAATAAAATCACACTCAACATTCTTAGTTAGATTATATATAAAGATAAAAGCTAGATGGATAGAAAATAAAATTATGCTTCAAACATCCAACAGCAAAGGCATGTGTGTAACTGTTTTAGGTCATAGGGAACCAATGGGTGTTAAGCTGGAATGGTTTGCTCATTCCTCTTGCATTACCCGAGTAAAAGGAGGTACTTATTGAGGGTGTGCCATGCTTGTTCATTCTCCACAACTGTACTAAAAACAATTGATGTGGAGAAATATGAAGTGTGTATTGATCGAAGTACGATTACTACAACAGTCCTTAGCTGATGAAACATTGTCTCATGCTGCATTTAGACAATCAGTCTGACAATGGCCACATTGACTGCAACTGCAGAATTAACTGTGGTAAAGGTTCCCATATTTCAACTTTTTTTCCATGACCCCAAACTGGATGTTGCATCAAAAGTGAGCCGTTTTTGTATGGAGATGAAAACTATAACCTGTTATGCAATTTGCAGTAGGAGTTCTAGTGTGAACATTATTTTCCATATGAGGACTGCAAATGCCTATCTTACAATTTGAAACATATAATGTAAACTAGATAAAACTGTGTAGCCAGGGAGACTCCACATAATGAAACTCCCCGTTCACCTGATACTGTCTATAATAAGTTAACACCACAGGCTGAACACCACATACAGTATGAGAACGTAGAAGCCAGAGGGCTGTAGAGGATGGTCAAATAAGATTGCTGACAACTCCCAATCGTATGAGCTACAGGAATACCCTTGTTTGTTTGCAATGAAATTCTACTAGAGGAACAAAGCTTAAACCAAAACCCTGAGAAAACCCTGACGTGGTTGGTTTGGCTACATAATACAAGAGAAGCTTTAAGTGGGACAATATATATATATCAGGAGGTTGTCAGTGCTTCCACTCTTTCTTACACTTTTCTTTTTTTAAGAAAAGCTGCTGTGCTTCCTGTTGAAACAGCCAGGCAGCATTCCCCTCTTTCACCCCGACCTCTCTCTGATTCTCAGGCTTGTGTGGAGCTTCACTGTCTCCTCAGGACAGTGAGCATTAGTGTTTGGATTTATAACGGGGCCAGGGAGCGGGTCTGCTACCTTCCCCAGTGTTCATCTCTTGAATGTCCCTAGAGAGAAACTTGCTTCCCTGCTCATCTTCAGCTACTATCACCCCACTACTCCTTGCTAATCTACCTATGAACCCCCAATACCTCTTTTCCTCTTAAATATTCTGCTATGATGCCATTTCGCTGAAACTGAAGAGTGACTTTACTGTATGTACTCGAAGGGACTTGGGGTAACATGAAGTGTTCTTACCCATTGGAATGGAAGTGCCGTGGATCTTGTCTGCATATCCAGCAAAGTATCTGAGTGTCCTTATGGTTCCTTGGAGGTCCACAAACAGGGTAGGCAGGAAAGGCTTCCCACTGTCCAGTGTCTCTATAGTCTGAAGAGAGATGGGGGAGACGGTTGAGAAATATGTGATATAACCTTATGATCCTTAAATAATTCCATTCTGTTCCAGTCTGAAATATGACACTAAGATAACACCACAGCCACAAACACAGCCTCAGTTATAGTACAATGTTCTCTTTAAGTGTAATAATCAAGTGGTTAAAATGATTTATTGTCATCATAGCCATGTGGAAAGTAACTTAACCTCCCTTAACCAAAACAAAAAGAAAATCATAAAATTCTTTCATACTAATATTATCAGAGTAATGTTTACAGTCTGTCCACTTACTGCTAGATAGACACTGTCCCTCTCCACCAGGTCAGCCAGTTTGGACAACAATCGACCCCTCTCAGATGCATCCATCCTCCGCCACACTGAGCCCAAGGAAAAGGCTAAGCGGGCCGCCTGCACTGCTTTATCAACATCAGCCTGGGAGAAAAAGAGGGAAACATTTTAATTCTATAACCTCATCCTCATCCACACAGAGGTGCTGAGTTAGGGAAGGACCAGAACAACCGCCTGCTCACCAAACCACGTTAGACTAAACTCATGCTACATGTTTGCTTTTCTTAATTTTTTGGCCACAAACCGTTTACAGTGAATGAAAGGGAGGGTGACAGGCTATAGAGAGAATTTATTGGCAAAATATCTGAAGTAAAATAACCATATTTTCATTGGAAAAGGCAGATTGAAGGTGTTATGCTGTACAGTAAAGTACCTTCTCTGCTTCCTGGACCTCACAGATCTGCTCTCCAGTGGCTGGGTTGTAGACAGGGAAGACCTTCCCACTAACAGAGTCCTGCCATTCATTGTTGATGAAAATCTGCAAGGAGAAAAAAAAATGCAGCTTTTAGTAAACAGGTACAATAGAGGAGGACCTTCTCATGACTCTCCAGAACTCGTCCTGCCATTTCCAACTCTCTTTAACACTGACATGAGGGGGCCATGGGGGATCTAGATGGGATGTGCAGTGGTGGCCTACCTTTGTTATCTTAATTGTTACATTATCTTAACTAATCATATCATTGCACGATATTGACTACAGTAAGGTGCTTGAAGTTAAGATTGTGAAAGACTAACGGTCCACAGGCAGCGGTCCTTCCTAGCGGTACTTCAAGGGCTTGTGTAAGGGATATGGGAGAATCTCTGGAAATCTGGACAGAGATTCCTGCCTGTCCAGCATTGCTCTCTGGGGAGTGCTCCACCATCCAGACAAAGGGGTGGGGGGACAGATAAATCCCTATCAGACACCAGACACCCCCTCTCCCTCCCTGAAGCACAGACACACGTTTCACAACATCACTGCTCGTTTACGAGATCATAAAACACGTGCCGCGCTTGGTTTCTGTGATGCGTTAAAGCAAGCCTTCCGTTAAACAACCGCCTGGGACTCCAAACAGGACATATTCAAGATCTTATTGAAACCAAAAGAAAAAATAAATGTTTATAGAATGACAGAACTGGGAATTATCTCAAAGAAATGTTTTAGAGAATGTTTCCAGCGGTGAGCCCATCACAAGTTGATGTAAAGCCGACCAACATGCAAGGTGTGACTTGAAATTGCGAATGTAACTTATGTAAGAGTTAAGCAAAAAAAAAAAAAAAAAAAAAGTGCCTTTCTCACTGACATGTTTAGATCCATTAGGCAGACTGCTCACACACTGTTTTTAATGGCTGTCAGTCTGTCTGATAGATAGAGTGTAAGGAGAGCATCTGCTGGCACAAATCCGTCTGTGTATACATATGCTCTTACCGTCCTTTTTCTTGAGCAGAGTACGGATACATTGAGAGCAAACCTGAGAGCAGAGTTCAAGTGTCCCACTGGCCTAGGCCTCCCTAACCCTCCAACATGTTTACCTATGTAAACTCAGAGGTTTAAGTACTATTTAATTGGCTGTAAACTGTTAGGAGAGCAGGTATAAAATGCCTGGGAGTTTGAAAACTGTTCGAGTCACAGCACACACATCACTCCACCTCCTTCCCCCCCTCTTCATTCCCATGGCTTACAAGAAGAACCCTGCATATGAATAACTCACGTGCAGACATTTAAGGTGTTCAGTATCTGTGTGTACCACTCCACAGAGCCATACTTTACAGGCTACACACTGACAATATATAGACACAGAGCAGAGTGGGCTCTCTCTCTCCTAGCCCCAGGATTCTCAGGCGCCTTCCATCAGAGGCCACCTTTAATCTGCCTCTCATTAAGGGCACTTCATAAAATTGTCAGTAACGATAAGGAGCAGAGGGCCGGCTACAAAAACAGAAAGCCCTGTAGAGCACAGAATTAGTTTTTAAATTTATAGGGGCCACTGTAGTGGGGCACCCTAAATCAGAGGAGCCCCCTGACAGCCTCAACAGTCTGAGCAAGAATGCGGACCATGGGTAGCTTTATGCATGGCGTAACCCCTCTCACAAAACACTGCTGAAGGAGAAGGGATGAAGCACGAGAATAGTGGACCAGGCCGCCATCTAAATCATGGCCAGAAAAGGACAACTGTCAGCCGCCGTTTGGCTCGGCCCTCTCTGGGCTCGGACTGGTGTTAGACTTTTGTCTCGTTCCATTGAGAGACTTGATTAAGATGACAGGACTAAGAAATAAATCAACTCTCAAGGTTTCTTAAAATTGCTTTTAGGATCATTTGGAAGAGGGGCAAAGAACACAAGGATGAAAAACCCAAGTCCAAGAGTGCACATTTTCAAATGATAAATAGTGTTTTCTTTCCCATTCCCTGCGGGGCCATTACTATCACCACACATGATGGTTTCATGTTTATAAAAAAATATTATCACCTATGAGAAAACTTGATACCCAAAGATTGTAGGGTTTGAAAATAACATCTGCAAAATAAACCATTTTCTACTCAGCAATCAAGTCTTGAAAAAGTGAAGATCAATATAAATTGTTAAATTGGAAATTTAGCAGTTTGGTAGGCTTTTTTCCATGCTGCGTGCATTATCTCAAAAACTAATAAAAATGCATAAAAAGGCCATGATATGTGATCCCTGACACACAGCGAGGAGGTCTGGTGTGGATGGGAGCAGAACAGTAAGCAGATAGGTCAAGACTTTATGCATAGGCCGCAGGGCAGCTGCAAACATTTAGCAACTCCCATGCTTTTCTGTTAAAGCTGTCAATCATATCATCCAGAGAGAGCCTGGCTATTTGGATGATAAAAAGATGAGACATGCCATACACGAACATGTTGAAAACTGAGCATAAATTTCAATGTTGTTATATGGTCACTGCACATGTTTTACATCAACTACAAATAATTAGTGCCTATAGTCAGAGATACTGTAGTTGTGTCTACCATTGTCATTCACTGTGAAAGACTTTAATGAAAAATAATGTCATCTGGTGTGCTGTAGGAAATTGGTGGGATGTTAAACTCAGTGAAATGTGCGTGCTGACATGACTTTTGAACAATTGAACTTAGCTGGATTTCTTGTGTTAATAAATTTGCTCAATGATTTTTTTTAGGAGTGCGCTGCAAAGGGAAGTAAGGGATAGCAGGGTATGCCAAAATACTTATTGCAGCCAGCAAAACATCTGTTTGGCTGCTTGCTTCTTCTCACGGCTCAGATGCTTCAGGCTTTAGGAATATGTAATGGTACTCAGCTCTTGTCTTTTTTTGGAGGGGGGGGGCGGGGGTTATATATGTGTGTGTTTATACACAACACGCCAAGATTCCACAGCCAGACAAATCCTACTCGGGCACCTGCAACCATAGTCTGCGCAGGAAATTTCATATCCTCTCCTATCACAGGACCTCTATTTCCTTTCTGTTTCTGGATAGATTTCAAAACATTTATAATTACTACTGTTACAAGTGAGCGGAGAGCATGTGAAACTGGAGACCAGCTGGTGTTTTTTCCCCCACTCCTCTCCACATGTCTGACACCATGGAGCCTTCATGTTTTTCATTCACACACCCAGAGACAATGCCACCCTGCGCTCCTGAGTTTGGCAAGGGCGACCTTGCTGTCACTGACTGGCAAATGTCTTTGTCGCGTCTGTGTGTGGGCAAGCGGTGAGAGAGTTGCTCACCATTACACTAGAGTTATGCATGAAACAAAAATTTTACTGTGATTGGAAATAATTTCTTATTCACTTTTTCCAGTAGTCAGAAAAAGATAACTGGCACAGTTGTAAAGCCTCTAGTAGGCCTTTAGTGGGCTACATGATGCTAATGTCTTCGTGCCATTTTGCGATCCTGAAAGGAGTATTACACATTAGAATTGCTTTTTCCAGCTGAAAACCATTGTATACGACTGCATAGGAGGGAAAACATAAATCCTGGATGGATTCTGAACCAATGCAAGCATATTTTATGACTCAAGCCTCTTCCATGGTAAATCACATCATGTGCTCCTGCCAGTAGTTCAAATCAACATCTCAAGGTGCATCTCAAGCTCTAAGCCAGCATGGACCTGGTGGTTGTGATAGCGAAGTATGTACATCCTACATCTCTAGTTAGTTAGTTAGCTAAACTCTGAAACTGTCGCAGTCCAGAGATCATTTACAGAGGTTAGCATTGTGCTGTGGAAATAGCATCTCTGTAAATCTGTATCTTTATTTGATAACAGCGAAGACACTTCACTGCAAAGTGCAAACTTGAGAGGAAGTGACAGTTTTGACAAAATCTAGACCTTTTGTAGCACGCTCAGCACAATTTCTATTTCTGTACCATAATCTACAGCATCCACTGGGTTTGATGAGTGTGATTGTAGTTAAACATTTTGGGGGGAAAAAGTAAACAAAGAAACAAAACAAAACAAACAATTTTCAGGAGATACATGCATGTCAGATGCTTTTTCACCTTTGAGTAAACATCTAGAGAAGCACTTCTGTGTCTGCTGTGCTCTCTGGGGTAAGAGCCTATTCAAACAGATTTATGAAGGCAAGTGTTTTTCATAATGACACCATAAGGATTTACACGTTCCTTGTCAAGTGGGCTGCAGACTGAAGGTATGGGACGTTAACAGGGTAACCTCCCTGTCACTGGTCTTCCTTAAACAGTGATTAAGAGACAGGGGACCTGATGTTGACGTGTCTGCTAAGACAATAATTTACACTCACTGCACAAGCAGTCATTTCACAGCAACGGACATATTAATGGCAGTGCACACTTACCGTGTCACAATCAAAGATGGGCATTTTAGAGAGTATTTGGCCATGTGTGTGTGAACAGGGAGATTGTGTAAGTGAAGACAGAGAGAGAGAGAGAGAGAGAGAGAGAGAGAGAGAGAGAGAGCGGGGGGATGGGGAAAGAGAGAGAAAGAAAGAGAGAATTCTAGCTGTGCTTGTTGTGATAAATCATTTAGTTGCACAGTATCCCCTAACTTTGGCTCTGTTTGATCTTGATGGCAGTAAGATGGTGGTTTTGAAGTGAAAAACTCCAGAACTGCAGGTCAGGCTCTGGCAAAGCAGGGCCACTAACCCACACAGTGAGACAGGGCCATAATTTACACCCTGGTGGACAGCACCTAGCATTGGGGAGCCCCAAGCCTCCATCTGTACTATCTCAATCAGTGACAGATTGATGGGGCCTCTTATTCATCCAAACTGAGTGGATGTCTCTGCATAGATTACTTTACAAAAACAAGGGTCTTCAATAGACAGGTCTCTGCACAGGTTCCTATGGTGAAAGTGTACTAATGCCACCATGAGCAAAGCAACAAAGAAAATTTATTACTCTTGATTAGATTAAGAGATCAGTGTGAGCACACTTAGACAGTGAGCAAGGCCACTGAATTTGGTCTCTAAATCTGGACTTGCTTGCTTGTGAACACTGTGAACACGTTACGGCTGTCAAAAGAGTTTTCACTGTTTTTATTCTTATTTATTTTAAGTTATTGTCCTATTACAGTTATATAGTTACACATAAAACTAAATCTGAATAAAAACCAAATTCTTTCTGCATTCATTTCAGCATATACATGCTTATCAGAGAACTAAACTACAATCGTGCCACTGTGATTCAGGTTTAACATTAACTTTTGTTGGTTCTGGTGTCGTGCTTTCGAGAGAGGCTGCCGGAGGTGCTGTTATATAAAAATAAAGACTACAAACAAAGGCTGACTTTTCAGTTGCCACAAACTGGCATTTTACAGACTGTTCTTTCAAAGCAAAAGTAAATAAACCAGAGGTGTGCTTTTTTTCCAATCCTGTAAGATTTATCCTGCTAGGTGTCTGGTTTAACAACTCATAATCATTAAGTGGTGTGAGAAATCACCAAGGCCAGAACAATCACCCAGTAAAGAACAGAGTAAGCTTCCTCTGTTATTCTGAATTATTCATACAAGAGTTTCTCTTCTCCACTTTTTCACAAGTAAAAAAACACCAATAAATAGCCATTGGGGTTCTCTAATTTATGGCTTCCTTAGTGGTACTATCAACCCTCACAGACAGAAAACTCTTAACTTGACTGCTTTCACCTGGGTCCATGCAAAAACTGTGCTTGAAACTGTTTCTGTCTTCATACCCAGCTGTTTTAACCTTCTAGCGATAGCAATGCGGGGGTAGGGGATAAGACAACCAGGAGAAAGCTTTCCTCCTCGTGGATTTGGCTACAAGAAAAAAGGGATGTGAAAGTGCTACTTCTGCTAACAAAGCACAGGGAGATATAAGTAGACTATTCACAGGACACCCATCTGCACAGCTTTATATAGATGCACACAGGAAGACACAATCACAGTGTCTTTGACAGTGAACAGTTCATGACTCGGTGAAAAGGACAAGGGGCAAGTCTTGACTGCAATAACGTGTTTATCTCACATCGACGCAAATCTGTAAAAGTAATGATCAGCCATATCTATGTTTCCAGGGCCACTCAGGTGTAATCTTTACCTTGCAAAACAGAGAATGGTCAGTTTTCTGTGCACAGTCATGGTGAATTAATGGTTGTAATTTATTAAGATCTTTGAGTTCTTATATAAGTTTTGTATTGCATGGATAGATCTATATAAAAAAAAGAAAGAAGTACTGTATGCATGTAGCTCCATCCACAAGCCTAACAGACCAGTGAGCGCCGTTCCCTCTTTCCCTAGCAGCCAGCGGGGTGGAGAACAGGAACAGGGTGTGAGGAGAGCCCACGCCAGGGGTGCCCATAAATCAGGGCCCTCCTGCCCCTAATGTCCACCAAGCCAACAGGGACTGGATGATCCAAATTCCTGGGGGTTAATTCACCAAGTCGCTCCCTAAATTTTCTCCTGTACACCTTTGCATCCATTCCTTTCAGCAACACTTGGCATTATGAAAGAATGGAAAGCATATAACAGAGGCGGAGCAGGCGTGTAAAATCCTAGCTTCACTGTTCATGCTAGCACTCTTTACGATGCTCTAGCAGTGTGCCCTTTGCACTTAAAACATTGAGGTTTGTGTTAACAGAGCAATTATAGCACTGAATGAACTTACAGCGCACTATCATTAATCTATCCTCTGTGACACAGATGCCCTTTAATCTCACTATCATAAAAACACTTGTTCCGTAACTGAAACACTCTATCTATAGCAATAGGACTGCCGTATATCCTGGCTGATTCAAACAAAAATCATCTTAGCAAGAGTAAAGTGTTAGGAGAATCCCAGAAGGAAAAGGCACATCTGAACTACTGTCTTAGAGTATCATAAACTATTGACTTAAACTGACTTTGTGGTGTCCCAAAGAGTCCATAACATTGGAAAACACTATCACTAATCATTTCACAGAGGTGTTATTATGTGCAACAAATAGGCTACAAAATAATTCAGAAGAAGGCTATACTTTCAATAGCATGTGTAAGGCAATTTAACATTAACATTTGTGTTGGACCAAAAGTCACATACAAAGCATACAGGCTCTAAATTTTAAATGAGAATAAGTGAAAAGTGAAAAGGTTAAGAATGTGATTAATTAATGCCTCAAATTATAGTATTGTATAGGTTTATTTATTTATTTATTTAGATTGCAAAACATTATTGCACAATATAAAGCCTTTATACACTCACACATGGCTTGATATTTTAATTAATGCCTCTCTGAACGGCAATTAATTTAGAGTCATATTTGATACATGATTTGTAAAGTAATGTCCTTTGTTTGACTCTCCTTTCTCCAGCTGTTTCTGCATCCCTTTCTCCCACCCACACACTTCTGAGGAGGAGGCTGTAGAACGATCCAAAAACTGCTCTGATAACACAACTTCAGGACATTTCTCTAGCTATACATTTTTATGTGTTGAGCCATTTCATCACTAAAACAACTTTGCATTTATTGCCATATAAGTGTAGTACAAGTACATACAAGACTAGACTAATCCTAGAAATGCTGTGATCAATAATATGCTTAAATGTAAAGATTGTAGGGTAGATTGTAAGGATTGACCAGGCAGAGAAGATGTTGTTTGTTTTTGTGTGTTTTCAGCCTTTTCCATTGATGCCCACTATTAAATATTGAACTAAAACATTTAAACTAAAAGCTAATAAACGCAATGAACACCACACAATTATTTTGTAGTAAAACATGATAGTATGAAGTCTATCATTGAAAAATTAGATTTTACAGTATGTTCTGATGATATACTTTTTGCTCTTTTCACTTCTGTAAGTAGGATTACACCCATGATCTTTTGCTTATTTTCTTTACTTTAAATTTAGATTATTTTCTTATGGGTCTCGCATAATTCACGCAGTAACCTAAAATAATATAGGTCTGTGTCTTAAATGTCTTAAATACCCGATTGTTATGTAGAATAAAAAAACGTATAATAATAATAACAATTATTATTAGTATTAAAATACTACCCACATATGTAATATATCTAAATGAAATTATTTGGTCTTAAAAGCCTTGGTTCAGAGTATTCTTAAAACACGATCAAACTATGACACACCCTGTGAACAGTAAATGACCTGCTTAAAATCAGAATAGTTGACACAAGGTTATTTTGCAGCCTACCAAATCAGAACTAGCCCATGGTAGGCTAAATCAATACTCAGTCTTGATAATCTCGGTGATTTCATCTTTGCTGTTCAAGTTATGGACAGACTATTTCATGCAATGGCGCAATGACTTTTAGCTGAAAATGGGATTATGCACTATATTTTTTAAACAGTCAACTAAGAAATGATTCAAGTAAACGGATCTCCGGAAAAGCAAAATCAATAAAATTAACTTTATATATATATATATATATATATATAGATAGATATCTACTTCATAGTTTAAATTACATTGTCCAGGAGGCAATGCGACTTTTGGGGGGGGGGAAGACTGAGATGGCTGAGCACCATTGATCACATGGACATGAAAAAGAATCTGAGATAGGATTTTACAAGATGTAATCGACAAGTTGTTATGTCTAAAGCGGTAGTTACAGGTTGTATAAAGCAACACAAGTTCATCACCCGTGCCTACCGGTCTGGTGACGGTTCGACACTGTACCGCCGATGGCATTTATATAACTTGTAGCTGAGTAAAGGTCTGCAAGTACAACAGACATCTGCGAGTGAGGATCTGTCGTTACGCACAATGCAAGCGTTGTGCGTCAAGGAGTGAAGAGTTGCGGTTAAACACAGACCTTGGTGTGCTTGATCTCCGGGTTGGGCACCGGCGAGGGCATCAGCTGGAGGGATGCCATGAGAGCAGCGGGGTCGCTCTTCACTTCTCCAGGCATCTCGATCTCACTGGAAGTCATCGCGTCTGTCTCCGCTCGGCTGCTGCGCGTCTTGGTTTTTTCAACAAATTTCTGATTGGGACTTTGGATTCCTTCCTGGGTTTATAGCCAGGTGTCAGCCGCGGTTCATTTTCATTGGGCAAAGAAAAGGGCTGTCCTTTTGAAAATTAAATCCGCACATTTACATAAACGACCTCAGCCATGCGTGTTAAGGAGGGGAAACACATCCACCCCACCCACCCCACTCCCGAGTTTTAGTTTCCACTCTTTTCACTTTCTAACAGTTGACGTTTTTGAGATTTTAAGGAAATTGGTATTTTTTTCAACGACTATAAAACACTGAACTCAATGTTTTAAGCCTGTCTAAATATGACATGCACGTGCGTTAATCGTGTAGGCTACAAACAAAATCATTTCGTGTTGATTGATCAAGGATGGAATTTCATAGAATTATCTCCAATTATAAATCTCATAATTGCTCTCAGGCTGTCCATACGCTAAAAGTAGCCTATGACCTTCCTCTGTTTATTAAGACATGTTTAGTTTTGCAAAGTTAGTTTTGCAAAGTTTATAAGTGACCATTTTGGTTAAATAATAACTATGTTCAAAAAAAGCTAGTGAAGCAGTACCATTGTCTACTATTAGCTTACATCTGTACTGAATGTAAACACATGCTGGCACTATCTTATTTAACTTTTTTGCCTTGGTTGGACAAATGACATGAATTTGTAAAACTACTTTGCACTGTTTGCCACAATTACCATTTAGTCTGGTCGCCTACTACAAGGGTGTTATGTAAATGTCGACGGACGCTTGCCACTATTTCCTAGTGTGTTGAGAGAGATCTGTCCTGCAGGTGATAATTCCTTGTAGCACCTCCTTTAAACCTCTCAATAAACATTCACCATTTAACTGGATGAGGCTGTCTCTGCAAACTAAAGGAATTAGCCAAAGCCACACATATATTAACACATCGACAACAACTGCATATCCTCAAGTATTCATGAACTTACTCAGGTACTTAGATAAATAGCCGGCCAATAGTTACGGCTGCAGTACGTCTTATTTAAGTCTTTGACCTACAGTTTTTCCATGAACATCATAAAAGCATATCTGTGATAGGCTATGGATTCAAACGTGTCTGATCTTAAAAAAGCAAAGTTCAATCCAGTGAAAATGGCATTTCCATTCGGCCAATGGGACAGGAGGAATACAATTTCTAATTTTAATGCAGGGTTATTAAAATTCTATTAGAGTAATCTTGGCAACCTAAGGCCTAGCGGAAACGTCTAATAGCTTTTTACATTTTGGGTCTAATCTGAGTCGCTTGACAGGACAATAGAGTGTAGAGACAGATGTACGCCTATAATTTGCAAATCCCCGGAGGATGCTTTTTCTCCATCACCACATCACCCTTTTTTCACAGCATGGGCGACACTCTCAAAGTGTCTGTTTCACATCAAAGGGGACATGCCTGAAAAAGTGACATTGATTAATGTATTCAAAACATCCCATCCTCTCCCTGTCGCCTCACCTTTTCACAAAGCACAGTGAACGGAAGATAAGACAAACCGGGAGACAGTGACAAACTTCAGTCAGCAATTCAAATGTATTCATTGAGCTCCCTCTGTTGGACGAACGGTGTCCTTTACGGGCTAAATGGGATGGTGGCGTGAGATGATTACATGATAACTAGAATAAACTACTAAATGTCATGGCATGTCATGATGTGTGACCTCTCCTGTGGGACCCGCAGCAAAGGTTACCGGTTCAAATCGGAAATTTATGAAAGGGCTAGACAAACTTTCTACAAACTTTCATACGTTATGAAAAATGCAAGGAGGTCAGGGGACTTGATTGCCCAGTAAGAACTATAGAAGATATGAAGAGAGAAGAGAAGCATTGGGAATAAAAGCTGACGACGATTGATTGAAGTTTGTGCAAAAAGAGAGGGAGTTTGGAGAGAATTGTGATTTCCATCGGTTACTTTAACAACAGCTGAAGGACCCAACTCTAAACAACAGGGTAAACCTGCCTCAGACAGCAAACCACGGGAGTGACACTGTTCAAGGACCAAGTTGTCAGTTTTAAACTCTGATATTTTCTGATTTCTCATTTTTATATTTGTCTCATAAACTCTACGTGGCCCCATATGGATGGAAAAATAAAATAAAATAAAGGGATTCAATGGCAAAATAAAGGGAGATAAAAGTCATGATAAATTACATTGGACTGATACCCCGCTCTAAAGCCTCCTTTATTAAATTTGCTTTCAAAATAGCTCAGTTTGTTTTAACTGTAGCGAAGATAGTTTAAACTCCTCATTCAGTGATTACTTTCGACCTGCAGTATAATTTCAACTATTCAAGGGGATTGGGGCGAATGGAAAAATGTCTCCAGCTTTTAGTTTTATTTATTTTTCACACTATGTTTCACTGTTTTCAGTGTCTGTGCACAATTCCCCCAATAAACTTCTTTGCCAGTTTTTGCTTGCAGGTTTTTTTAATTTTAGGAACCGTTTGGCAAGAGTTTAATTCCAAAATGAGATGTGCACCATTTGAAACTCTGACGAAATGATTGCTAGCAAATAGGAAAACTAATTATAGATTAGATAGAAGTTTTTTTTATAGATAATTTGAACACTATAGGTGAGACAATCCTCTGTGGGTTTTAAATTGAGCAATTATGTTAAATTATTTTTTGTGGAAAACAGATAGATAGCGTTCTTGGAATGAAACCCAACATAAACTGAAAAGGTTTCACAAAATAAACACTAACTACTAAACTACTAATGTCTCTTGTCTATCCTCCCTTGCCTGCATAGTTTACATTTTATATTCCACAACTCAGATAGGTTTTTGCTTCAAATGGTCAATAAAAAAACTAACTAATACAACAAAATAACAAACTGAACACCAAAGTAACTGAAATAAGTTTTTACATGGCAGGGCTGATTCAGGATACTAACTGGGTGTTAAAGCGCATTAAAGCACAGCGTTAGCTCTAGACTACATAACACAAAGCAGCTAAATTATAGTATGAGTCTCTATGCACCTACTTTCTCAGATTGAAGGCGATAGTGGGTTTGTGATTCTGATGGGGTATTGGTGGTGGTGATGGGTAGACTTAGGCCGTAGGGAACCCTATTAGTGAGGGCATGTTTCACATCTTTATTCGTCATTTCATTTTCCTTACCCATAACGAAAAATCGCCATATTCCTATTGAGAGCGTCTGTAGTGAGTTTATAGTGACCGTAACGTAGGCCTACTTTATGGTACTACTCTCTTATGCTTTTACTGCTATTACTATATGGTTTTCTGTGGTATTGTATTGTGTGATAACGATATTTTAAGGTTTTGCTCGGTATTTGTGTAGTATTCTTCTAAAATGCACTATGGGATTATTGTTTTTCTGTTTGTGTCCCAAAGAAATAAAGACGCGTAAGGGCGCGCGATTCATTTGAGTGAGTCTAGATAACAACAATCTGATACACCATGTTCAGAAACTAGACCCCTTGTGGTTATGACGGGAAAATATGAAGAGAAAGCAGATGAGAAACGATTAACGGGCATGTCAGCCTGCTGAGGGCAGCGAGTGGGAGGCGGCTTGCCTATATAGACAATTAGAGACACTCACTCATACTTCTTAGCTGTTTGTTCTGGACGGAGTAAGACATCAAGGATCTGTAGAAATATGGAGCTTGAGAGCAAGAGAAAACTAAAGGAAAAATTTGGCCTGAGGCAGGACATCATCAAAGAGTTCTTGGCTGAATTTCTGGGGATATTCGTCCTAATAGTGAGTACCTCTGCACCTGTCAATAGCCGGTTTAAAGCTTTGAGCCAGTCTGATAATAAGGTGTCACAGCGAGTCTCACGGGACACTAACTGCTGTCTTCTATATGTCTCGGTAAACAGATGATTCTGCTGAATAGTTTATTCAGAAAATCATGTATATTCTCTTTGATATGTCCATCTATAATTTCTTTCTGAAAGCCTAACAAGATGTGAGTGACACGGGACTGTTTTTCTTCCTCGTCCAACTCATCCAAACGTGCATTTCAATAGAAATTATAATCATTATAAATGTCAGTCATTGTCTTCCGACATAATCAATTATTAATCTATGGGAGGTTATTTAACTAGACAGTAAATAAAATGTATCACCAAGTTCACATCTCAATACAGACTGCCAGTCTTGTTCTTTTTCTGTGTGTTTGTCTTTCATTCCTTTACAGAATTGTCTGTTTTTCAGTTATTAGGGGTTTGTAGTCTGGACTTGCCATCTGCCTGTCACCTCTGAGCTCCATGTGTCACCTCTCTTTCTCTGAGTGGAGTTGTTTAATATGTTGTTGTTTAACACAATTTATTTTTGGATGAAGGCCTTCCTTCCCCTGCTTACTGAATAAGTGGGAGATTCATTATTTTACAAGTCTCAAATTGGACAAATTGTCTATGGCAGTTGAAGGTTGTTGGTGAACAAGAAGTCTAGTGTTAATGGCGGGGATAATTGGAATAATTAAAAACAATGAGCCTTTCTACTTCAACTCAATGTTTTCCTCTGTGTTTTTGTCCTTGTCTGTCTGTTTGTGTCCCAGCTCTTTGGATGTGGGTCGGTGGCCCAGACGGTGCTGAGTAAGGGGGCTCTGGGGGAGCCCTTGACTATCCACATTGGCTTCACTCTGGGAGTCATGATGGCTGTTTATATGGCAGGGGGTGTATCAGGTGAAAGATAACACACACTTTGTATGCACACATCATTTTAGATCGATCTATCTATCTATCTATCTATCTATCTATCTATCTATCTATCTATCTATCTATCTATCTATCTATCCATCTATCTATCTATCTATCTATCTAATAGCTCACACTCAAATTGGGTTCAAAAACTTGGGCAGGTAACAAAGGTCATCAGTCACTGCTTGTTTGTGGTGGGGTGCTTTATCTTATTGTGATCTTTGCCCATGGATGTCTGGCCTTCTCTTTGCTCTTGATTGCTAAACAAAACAGCACTACAGCAATGTTATTCTGTGTAACTGTAACCTCTGTCTACTACTATCAAATTCTGCTAAAAGAAAACTAACAGTTTCATCATCACAGCTAATACTTTCATCATGGATCAATGACAACATTGCAGTGTTCAAATATGTATGGACTGTGATGGATTGTGAAGACCAATGTAGGTCATTGTTGTGGAGTTGCGATGTTACATAATGGAGAATGTTCAATTTATAGCATCATATAAACATCACAGTGCACTATGCTTTCTGCTCCTGAAGGCAAGAACTACTGGTGCTCAGGGCAAGAATTCAAAAAAAAACACTGGTTTGGTCCAAAGAGGACTATATACTGTTTTTGGTTACACTCCCATAGACTGTCAGCTTTTCACTAACAGTTGCATAAGTGTGCAGGCTACAGGCTGGAGGTGTTGCATCCCTCATGTCAAAGGGGACTTTATTGGGTGCTCTCCATGTGGATTACAACAAGGAGAGCCCTCTGTGTTTCACCAGCAGTGATAGGGAAGGAATCAATTCTAAATGTCATAGCGCCCTGTATGGGCTCTTTCAGGTCAAGGATTGTTGTAATTTAAAATTGCCATTTTAGTGAAAGTAATTTTTTTAAACTCAACTCAAAAGAGATGATCTAAATTTAGTTATATGAGACAAATTGAGTGTGCTTACGAGCTTTAAAACTCCATGCTGGCAGACTATCTATCTCTAGCCAAGCAGTTCCGGAGCAGGGCAGTTCTTCCTCCCCTACAGTACCTCACAATATATCAGTTTGGAAACATTTGTGGTACATTTGGAGAGATTTGTAGATAGAGAAATGTAATTGTGGGTTTTTCATCTCCATCTTACTGTGTAGCATGGCTGATCATTCTGACTCATGTAACAGTGGCATATCTCTCCCTATGTTTAATGAAGGGGACTGAGTTATGAATCCTCAGAAGAATAGCAGTTAATATATAAACTGGAGTGCCTTTGCTGCATGACTGGGCCATTCAACCCTGGGGTCCAAGGAACAGTGGGAAGCCTCCACACTGTTCACTGACATCTCTGATGATCATCATAGGTATTGGAGTAATGAGCTTTACTGGGGCATGGGTCTCTAGAGAGGAGGGGGGTCAGGTGTGAGAAGCCCTGCTTTCTAGGCTTCCCTGGCAGGCAGGCCCCATACAAGAAGAAAACACATTTGTTTTCACTGTGTAGCCTCAGATTTTAAATGACAGCATACCGTAAGTGTGACACATCATGGTCACTCTAATGACCTGCAGTCTACGCGTGCCTTAAGGAGATTCAGGCAGATTATGTCAGATGCAATTCAGACAGGCAGTTTCAGCTGGCTGTCGTGGTCAGTGTTTGTGAACAGGATGGGGAGATTAACAATGGGCGCATGGCTGACTCCCCCCATTGGTGTTACCCCAGTGAGGTCAAAGCCACGATCCCTGAGTGTTAAATAAATGACCCCTCACTGCCAGCATAGTCGAGTAAGCTTTGGCTGGAATGTTTTCAAACATTAGGCCTAGCTTGAATGTTATAGGCCCCGTCTGAATGCACTCCAGGTCTGTTTTTTGAGAACTGCCTGAGAACTGTGATGATCAGTGATCACCAATGGATATGAGTACCAGAACTAAACAACCAGCCGACCACACACCCTGTCACCTATAGTACATTTTTATCCATTGAACCCAGCGTACCCCATCTTGTAACGAAGGCAGACACTTCAAGAGATGTTTTTCTGTTTTTTGCTTTTGAGTTATGACTACATTGCCATTTTTGTTGTTTTATCCCACTTTGTAAAATATGTCACAATTCTAATTGCTCTTTTAATAAGTTAAATTTGATTTTGCTCAATATGCTCCAGGGGCTCACGTGAACCCTGCAGTTTCTCTGGCTATGGTGATCTTGGGCAAGCTACCTGTGAAGAAGTTCCCTGTGTATGTGGTGGCACAGTTCCTGGGTGCTTTTGCTGGATCTTGCGCTGTCTATGGGTTGTATTATGGTGGGTATAGTGTAAATGTTACTATCCTGTAACCAGAACTGCATTTGATTTAAAAATGAAAACACACAGAGACACAGACATACATACACCAATAATTACATAAATAGTCCTTTGGTATGGCATGCTATAGTGATGCATATAGTACCCAGCATGCTTAGCTTTATTATCTTGTTCCACAGATGCTTTGATGGACTATACCAATGGAGAGTTCTATGTTACGGGTGCGAATGCCACAGCCAACATATTTGCATCCTATCCTGCCAAACATCTCTCAGTCCTAAATGGGTTCATAGATCAGGTAAAGTAAGCATTTGTGATGCATTGCATGTGTGAGCATGTGTGTAATGCAGTCATGGGCATACAATTAAAAAGCATAACTGAACAGTGAATTGTTTGCTGAAGTATGAACAATACTGCTCTGCTAGTGAAAATAATTGCCATCTGTGCTGAATAAACAAGAGCCGAGCATGCATGTGATAGTGTGATGTTTTTGTGAAGGGAAAGGGGTCATTAAGGGGTCTAAGTATATATAGTATAATAATAATATAATTAGAGGTTTATTTGTTGTTAATGTGTGACATAGATGAAGAGGATTCTTTGATAATGACAGGACATGGTTGTTTCAAAATATGCAGCCATATGGGGGTATACTTTAAGCTGCCTTATACAGCCTCCAACCAGGGGAAAGGGGAAGCCCCATAATAAGCTTAAGCAAACAGGTCAGGGTCACTGCAACAACTGAGGTAACTCTATGAGTCACTATGCATTGGTGTAACCATTGATTATTTCTGTGCAGGTAATTGCAACTGGTGCGCTGATCCTGTGCATCCTAGCCATCACTGATGGGAAGAATATTGGTGCTCCGAAAGGCATGGAACCTCTATGCATCGGCCTGATCATCATGGCCATTGGAGTGTCCATGGGCCTGAACTGCGGCTATCCAATCAACCCTGCACGAGACCTAGGCCCAAGGTTCTTCACCGCTGTGGCTGGGTGGGGCATGGAAGTATTCAGGTAATTTACCATACCCTTCACTGACATAGAAAAACAGGAATGTTTACAGATATAAAATAACTTATGACCCCTCCTAAAGTAGAGTGAAAAATAGCTCAGCCTTTTGCTAAAAGGTAGGCCTATGGCTTGGTTGGATGATGGTGGAAGGGCTGCACTCTGACTCTGACTAACTTCAGACCCTCAGGCTCCTTATGACACTTCTGCTGTTTCTGAAGACAGGGCTGGTCGGTTTGCAGTGGGTCAGATTAGACAGGATTTGACTATGCTTCCATCGGCATCGATGGGGGAGACCAATGGAGGCATACATGGCTTGGGGTAGAGATAAGTCTTGCTGCCCCAACAGGAGTAGGTTATGTGTGATATGGTCTGAATCTGCCACATTTGAGGATACATATATGAGGGGTTTTACATTTAATATGTCTTCCACTAGCTGTACAGTCAGAAGAACATCCTCTGGTTATGGCTGATCGAGAATTGTGGCATGAAGAGCATTCTTCACAGACAGAATCTCTATTTCCCAGGAACCTCCGACATGTGGTCGATTTGGCAGGTTGAATGGAAAGGCGATCCTTTGGTCAGCCAACTTCTCTTGAATGGAGAGGTCCAGTAAATCATCCAGGGAAACAGTAAAGGTTTCCTGGTGAAAGGATAGGCTATATCCAGGAAACAGTAAAGTTTTCCTGGATGAAAGGATAGACTATATCAAGGAAACAGTAAAGTTTTCCTGGATGAAAGGATAGACTATATCCAGGAAACAGTAAAGGTTTGCTGGATGCATAAAAGTTGGTCCCATGGTTACACAGATTACACAGAAAAGAAATGTCCAGCAATAGGGAAAGGATAGACTATGCCCAACAATAGAGAATTTAAAGGCCTTCCATACCATGTAACTCAGTGACCATGTGCCCCACCAACTGCATCACTTAAAGTGACTGAGCCCCCAACAATTAACAAATACATAGGAAATAAACCATCACCCAAGTGAGGCTTCTCTACATACAGTGTTACAAGAATGTAAGTATAACAGTTATTCATGCATTTTGGACGTTTTGTAGGATTATTTGTTTTGGCCTCCATAAACGTTAACAGCCAGTACTAAATGGGGCTTAACATCTGAAATATTGATGATATTATGCCTCTGAAAAACTGGAAGAAAGTACAGCAGGAAAGCCCTTTCTTGAGCCTGCCAACTGCCTGAGAGAGCAAGAGGCACATCATGCTGCTGCTGCTCTCATGCCCACTAATCCCTGGGAGTTACAGTACATGTGTGATGTAAGAAACCAGGGACCTAACCAAGTGGCTGCTTGGCCTCTTTCCTACCCTGCGGGAAGAGCAGGCGTTTGTAGCTCCATCTCTGCTCTCTTGACAATCTGAATTAATATTGCAATGATCACGTGTGTATTTCCTGCATTTTGGAAGAGGGTTGTGGGATGTAAGTGAACAAAGTGAGATTCTATCCACGTAAATATGAAATATTCAGTGCTTCATGACTAAAATGGCACAATTGTGTGTTCTTCAGGCTTCTCTTTTTCTCCCCCACTCATCACAGCTGTTCCTGGTACCATTTGTTTGTATGTATACTAGATAAACTAACATTTTTCGGTTTTGGAAGTACAGAAATACAAATATTTTACTCATATAATTGAATAATGAAATATCCTGAAGAAATAACACAATTAATAATTAATGAATAATCCATGCATGAATGTCAGCAGGAATTAAATAACCCTTTACTTTCATGTGTATCCTAGGTTACTGTCATGGATTTGTATCAATGGATTCAAACTCCATTTGAGCTAAAGTATTCCTCTATTGAAAGATTTTGTTATGGCAGTGACATTACATCACCAGTGATAAATAAGATGTCTGAAGCGTCCTGATATCCACATTTCCCTGTTGAGATATTTTATATATTTAAAAATCCTGGATCCTCCGCTTTGAGATTTAGTGTAGAACGCATATTAAGGGTTAAGTAAAAGTATTTATGGTAAATGTATATGAATATCAGAAGTAAAAGTACATCAGTGCTAGGAAACACTCCGTCTTGTCATGTATGTCATCGTCTGTATTCAGGTTATCGCCTTGCCTCTAATTTGAAAATAAAAGAGAAAGGAAAAAAGTCCTTTTGGCCTCATCGGGCTGTGATCTCCAATATGCATTGGAGTTTGCTGCTGAGTGTGACATGCTCATGAGGATCAGCACCTCCAAATCTGAGACCATGGTTCTCGCCTGGAAAAAGGTGGCCTGTCCCATTTAGGTGGGGAGTGAGCAGCTGCCCCAATGGAAGAGTTCAGGTATCTCTGGGTCTTATTAATAAGTTATTGGAAAAGGGACATGAGATTAAAAATCATTGAGACCATATGGAAATACATTTTGCCAAGGTATGCTACAAAGGCAGAAAAAAATGGTAAGTGGTCTAATGGAAGACTAGCTACAGGACAGATACAGTATCTGACTCCCTCAACTCCCCATACCATAGCTATAACTCTCACCAGATGTCTCATATGAGATTACAAATATACACTCAAGATTAGTTTGCACTAATGCATATATATATATATATATACTGTATATATAGGCTTTCAGTACTCTCAGGTTTACATCATGCATACAGTATATGCTAAATCTTACTTAATCTGTTGGCATTAATGACATGAACACAGTTTTGTAATCATAATGATAAGAGAAATGCATCATGTCAGATTCACGTCAAGAGAAATGCAGCACAAAAGTGAAGCATTTGGAAATTTCAGTCTTCTTTATTAAAAAATATTTATTTACTGCAAATCACATTTCTGTAGGAAATGTAGGAAGTGTGAAGAGTGGCGCTTGGCTCCATGCCATGTCCAAATGGTGTCAATGTGACCCAGTGTCTGTCTGTCTTCTGGCCTGATCATCTTAGCTGTGGCCGTAGATTAAAGACTATAATCCAGCAGCCTTCCTCCCGTAGTCTACATCCACTTCCTGAATGCTTACTGGAGATAAAGACAACCTGCTCAGACACTTATTTACTTTCCTGCCTGTTCCAGGGTGCGTCAGCTGTGTTCATTTACCTGCAGTAACAGCTCAAAACAGTCACAATGGCCAGCAGGACTCAAATCTCCTTCTGGCAGAGGAAAGGGGTCTTTCTGAGGTCAAGTAGATCAAGCAGACTGTCGAGTTAGAATGAGGACATATTCAGTAACACAGAGAGCTCCTTGGGATTTTAGTATAATCTGGGGTATGCTTCTTGTGTAAATAACAGTGAATTATATTGTTGTTTATTTGTATTTAAAGGATACTGCAAAAAAATTGCAGAGAAATTGAGCATGATTAGTTTCTTATGATGCCATTCATGTGCAGCAGTCTATGACTGAACAGCACTGAGCTCTAATACTGTCTTTGATATAAGGTAAGTAGCTGAATGTGTGTGTGTCTGCGTTCTTGTGTCTGCAGTGCTGGAGGTTGCTGGTGGTGGATTCCTGTGGCAGGGCCCATGGTGGGTGGAGTGCTGGGGGCTGCCATATACTTTTTCTTCATTGAGTTGCACCACCCTGAGCCTGAAAAACAGGAGGAGAACAACGTCAAGGACAAATATGAAATGATAACTATGAGTTAAAAGGAAGAACAACAAAGTCATCTCACCCTCAATAGGCAAAAATGTTTATCTAAATGAAGCAATCTGACACATTTCGCCCCTTGGAATTATTATTTACATTTGATAATGTTTAATACAAGATATGTATCACAAATCATATAAGGTATTTAATATTAGTAACATATATTACCTAAATAACTTTAATCTGATAGTTATTTATAAAATATGAATGCTTTGTGAAGATGAAGTTAAAAAAGTTTATAAAACTTTATAGAAATCAGACTTTTCAGCCTGGGACATTCTCTCAAATATAAAAATAATGAACCTGCTATATTATAATAATTAATTATGATATATTTTCTCTACCCAATATCTCAGGTATGTCCACTAATCCCATGACCTCATGTCTGGAGAGTCTCTTCTGCATGATAGTTGAAACTTATTCTCCTATTTCCTAACTGGGATATTCTCTTCTTGTTAGACATATTTGCCATGTTTCTATAAAGAGGTTTTTGAATACTTTCTACCTAACAAACAGGGGCATCAAATATGTTGAGCACATAGGAATCAGCTGCTAAAATATAATAATGATAAATAATGATGATAAATATGATAATGTAGGAAATTATATTTTTAGCCAATGTGTTATGTAATGATGTGCTTTGTGGAGTGTTACCTCCTCTGTGTCACTTCACTCATTTAATTGTCATAGGTGTGTGACTTTCTCCCCCTGCAGTGCAATTCCTAATCACTGCATGTGTGTAAATACACAGCTATTGACCTGTGCCCTGACATGCCAATCTTGCTTTCTCAAAAGGAGATTTTATAATACAATGCAAAGAAAATCAGCCTTAAAGGATTAAACCAGTGTTGCTCATCTCCATTATTTGTCTGCTATTTCAAATCCACCTGTTGTCCAGTGCATACGTGGCATTGTGACATCTAAAGTTGTTTTGTTGAGGCTTTGTTGGATTATGTAGTTGCAGTACTGGTTAAAAACATCCTTGTTAATGGAAAGCCATAATTCATCATAGGAAATTTAAGTATTGTTTTCTGCAGAGAGTTTTCTTGTTTTTTCAGACAATAACTTTTGTAAATGGTTAAGTAGTGTTTGAATCAGTGCATGCATGAGGAACAATATGCAACTTCTGGCTATAATTGTTTACATTAGAAAGTCTTCCAAGCTTGGCAAGGGATAAGGAAAAGTTAGAAGAAGATATACATACATTTAGTTTGGTTTTGGCTTGGCTCCAAGTCTGTAGTTGGTGCTGACTTAGGATGACATCATCACTACGTGACCTAATATGAACACTGCCTAAATCCTAACAACCAAGCTATTCAAAGGGAAATTGACGATTGGTGATGTAAAATAGAGGTGTGGTGAAGGAAAAGATCCAAGAGGTGCAAAACACTGCTATTTTCCTTTAATAAATGTAGTTTGAGTTTTTATACTCTGTGTATGCTCTGAGCGTAGAGCTGTGAATATGTCAAGAGAAACACAATACAGTGGTATGACTTATAACATGTAACTACGCAGCATGGAATAACGGATAATATCCTGTAGGTACCGTATAGTCCACTGTGAGATATAGTATCTCACCCCATTGCTCACTGGCTTGTGTTAATATGTATATTTGTTTATATTGTTGTTGTCAATTGAAGAGGGACTTTGTGAGACTATACTGTACTACACTGTATGTTGTTACAGCACCAGGAAGGTGATAGGATGACTGCTAGGATATTTGTCATTCTGCTGAAAACCCACATCTTCAAGAAACACTTCCCTGACCCTTCCTCTTTGCTTATGTGTTTTCACTCATGCTGTTCATTCCAGGTTGAACATGGGGTATATGTATCCTCTATTCCTAGAACTGCTTCCACCAAAACCACCTTGCACACCCGTTGCATTTCAAACCCTGTGGCTTACCTTTGAACTAAAATTTATATTTATGTTACAAATAAACAACAACTGTTGAACGTATTTGTTTCCCTAAATTCATCCACTTCCTTGTTGACACGGTTGTATTTTGCTACTTATCCAGTGCTTTCACTTCCCTCTGCTGTCCCTGTGCTATACAGTGATGCTGGTGTTACTGTACTTGTAATTTGTTAGGATTAACTTTTAAAAAAAATCTTTTTTGCTATTGTTTCATGTTGCTTGTTTTATGTTCCTTTTTGTAAGGCAGTTTTCCAATATTTTTTTGTCAAATGCTAGCCTTATTAAGCAGCTCAGAAGTTACTCTTGCACTCTTGTTTCTCTTACTTACTTACTGGAATAAAGTTTGTAAAAGTAATTTGTTTGTTCACACGTTATGTTTTTGACTGTATTTCACAAAGGCTTATATCGGCAAAATGAAGCATTCCATTATTACTACAAATAAAAGCATCAGTTGTCACTCCTGGCCACTCCTCCTGGTGGCCTGAACACTCAATAACCCATATGCAATTCCAAAAATAAATGCATGGAAACTATAAGAGGAATGCATACAATTTTAAAAGAAGAGAATTGTAAAAGCTTATGTAAGATCATGGAGAATGGATGAGTTGTGGATTTTTAGGCCCAGTGGTTTCAAGGCACTTCCCCAGAGTGCATCCTCTCTTTGATATAAATAATAACCTAGCCTAGCATTATGTTAGTGGGCCATACCATCTGTATGAAATATAGGTTGAAGTATTCCTTTTTGTTTTTTGTTTGTAATTCATCCTCACAGAATTTGATATATTTTCTATATATATGAACATGATACAATGGTGTATGTGCATGTTCATAGTCATAGGCAGTTAGTAACTGTCATCCCTTTTCCCAGACACAGAGACCAACACACACATGCACACATGCTTACACGCTCACACGCACACACGCACACACGCTCACATGCTCACACGCTCACACGCTCACACGCTCACACGCTCACACACACACACACACACACACACAGATAGTGTTTGGAAAAGCAAAGGTTCCTGATGTTTACTCTTCCAAGATGTTCACCTGCAGATTTGACATTTGATATCCCACATTGAACAAACGGTGACTTTAACCCTTTTGGTGCTGCACTTAAATGGCAGCTACAGGTTGTAACAAACATGTTTACAGCCTTAAGTGCTATTCTGTTAATGCTTTTTTACAATTTAGTAAGATTTTTAGTAAACAGGAAGATGGACTTCATGGACACACAACTGAAGCCTGAACTGACCATTACTATAACCATGACTATCAAATTCTGTGAGGATGAATTAAGGTTGAATTACAAACAAAACTGAAGGAAAACATCAACCTATATTTCATATGAGTCATACAGATGGAGGATGTGTTTGAACCCATTTTGGACTGAGAGGCACTTCCACCATCAACAGAAAGTTCTCTATAGGAATATTCCTGAGGAGATCGGGCTTGCTCAAGGTAGTGTGGCTGTAAGCAAGTTCTCTATAGGTATATTCCATCAAAACGTCTATGAAAAAGTCAGTAATGCTTTATCAAAGACACGTTAAACCCTTTGAGAGCTGCATTGAGATAGTGTGGTATCAGTTGCATTAGTAGGAAAGACAACATTTCTGAATGACTGTTATAAGGAAATTGTCTTATAACAGTCTAGATATGAAGTGTATGTATGTATATGTAAGTGTATGTATATGAAGTAACAAGTACAGGTGTGGTATCATTAAAAAAGTAAAAAGAAACACTGCGGATCTCTATACGTGTACTTTGTCTAGATAAGAAGATACGGAACACAGATGCTACAACGTGTCCTGGCACTGGACCAAGACAAATGTGTTCTGCACATTAGCAGCCAAGTCCAGGTTGATCAATAAACTCCTCAAATGTTTGTTTGAAATCTCTGGTTTCTGAAAATTCGAAAAAAAAAAAAAAATAGTTCTAATTGTCGTACTGTAATAAAGTGTCAGTTTCAATCTGTTTAGATAAGTTCAAAGACATATTGTACTGATGTTGAGAAATCCCAGATCTAGTTCTGGTATAGCTAAGGCTATAGCCAATCAAATTTTGACTATAACCTCTATATTGGCCACAAACGGGTAGCTCTCCCGTGTAATGCAGCAATGGAGAGTGGGACTGAAAGCACATAAGAACATGACTTCTCAGGCAGCAACACTTTGACTGAAATCTGTCACTATCAGCACATTCTACTGGATTCAGTCCCCACTCCTACCTCTGCCCTTTCACAATCTTTTGAAACTATGCAATGGGCCCACAGCCAATCAGAGCAAGACCATATCCCCCTTATCCATACACCACTACTCCTGGTCTTCCTCTGTCTTTCAGTGCAGTACAGTACAATGTGTGCTCTGCTGCTCTTTGACTTTTAAGACCTTGACAGATGTCTACATAAATTGTATACCCATAGGCAAAGGGTCTCACCTTCAGTAGATTTCCCTATTGGGACTATTAACCTGCTCTCATCTGGGAGAGGTGTTGGTTCGGAGGGATTAGATAAGTGCTTTTGTTGATAGAGACACCATGGCTGTGGTCAAAATCCTGTGTTGTTTACTGCTCACATATCACCTGAGCGAGGGGAAGAAAATCAAGGGAAACAGAACAGGTGAGTGAATTATCCCACAAAAGTTAGGTACAACACGTTCGCAAATGTTTTAAACTTGACTGCCTTTATATAGTAATATGAAAACACTACATTTGAATCTCAAAGATACAAGGCAGAATGTATTTGACCATCTATATTTGTGGTTATGTTTATGTTTGACTTGTAGATTGAAATAAACCTCAACTCATCATAACTCACATTACAGGTCTTTACTCAGTTTTTAAAAGCACTATTAATATAAAATGAGCTTTAACAGTCTCAATACACAGTCAGCCGTTCATATCAAAAGCTCAGACAATACATTTCAAGCTGAAAATGCCTTGAATCCATTAAATCACTGTTTTTGATCAAGAAATGTTAATAAGTCTGGTTTGTTTATTCTACAGTGATCTGATACCACCAGTTTGAGACTTTTTTTCCGTTCTTTAACAATTATGGGTGAAAGAAGTGGAAGAACAAGTGATAAGTGAAAGAAATAAACTCTTGACAAATTTCATTTCCCACCGAAACTAAGAATGCAAATCCACTTGGCTTAGTTTACAAAAAATGCAAAGTTTGTCTCAATCATATTTAGGTGTTACATATAGTCAATGTCTTTATCTCTAGATAATTTGATAGTGAAAAGGTTCTCGATCTGAATAAAATAAACATAAACAAAATAGTAGAGGGGTAATCTTTGTGCAACAGGTAGCTGCAGGCGTTCTCCAAATATGGAGTGGCTCTTTAATAATATCACACCACAGGGAAACATTGCTGGGGGATTTAACCATGTTTAACCATTTAATCAGCATTATTGGCAAAATTGGATAGCATTTATTAGAATGTAAGATATGTAAAGTCCCCTCAGAAAACTTGTGTATGGGCTCTGTTACTTATGAGCCAGGCTGTTTCTATTTGCTCTCAGACAGCTTCTCACCCTATGATCATACGGCTACATAGGAGATGAAGAGTAGCATTCCATGAACTGAGGAATCCTGTCACTGTGGATATTTTAGGAGCACAGGCATCCGTTGCTATAGGCTTCACACTAGCAACGGATGCTGACCAGATGGTTGGGAACCATGAATGAATGTTTGCTAGCTGGATGGATTTCTGCTACATTAGGTGTCATCAGAGCCGGCTGGCCTCCCTTGAGAGGGTCCTGTCAATTGTCATTTTAACTAGTTTAGAATTTTACTTTATTTCCTATGATGAAACATTGAGTATGTTTACATGCACACTATTAATTTGATCTTAACCCGATTAAGGCTATACTCCCACCATTGAAATTGTCCTGTAAATGTCTTAATCGGAGTAAGCACAACTCAGTTAACACTAGATTTCTGTTCAATCTTTTGATTTATTAGGGCCTGCAAACATCTCAGGCAGATCAGTCAAATTTTGTTCTTTTTTTCAAACCGTGCATATTGGTCACCCGAAGTAAAACAGATGTTGTTTTTAACAAGCCCAAATGGTGCAGTGCAGTGGAGTGGCGAGCGATAGACTGATTGTTTCCATGTAAACCGAGTTATTAGAGAAAGCGTGTAACTGTTCTCACAAGGAACGACAATTAGAGATTTCTATTGTCAAAGTTCTGTCATTTTGTGAGTGAGTGAGGCTTCAAGCCAAGGGTCCAACTATGATAAGGGGGGGGGGGGGGGGTTTTTTAAAAAAAA
>CABFOQ010037739.1:8340-34897 GCA_900660455.1 Gephyroberyx darwinii
AGCAGCCTCCCCACCTGCTGGGGGTCAGCAGAGCATCGACCTATGGCAGCACGCCGGGGGCTCAGAGAGTTTGGGGTCTCTTAAAGAAATCTCTTGTGCGCTGCGGGGCTTCTGTCCTACAGAATCCTCAAATAGGAACGATGAAGCTCAACACATTCAAAGCGCTGACCTGCCCCCTCTCACATCCCTGCGGATACCTTATGCTGTCAAGAATATGGTTATGAATATTCACCACCCTTCTTTCTTCTCTTCTGACGGGAGGCGAGACAGAGGGAGCGTCCCACCGGCTGGAGCCACCATATGCTTTAAGAAAAACCACCGCTAACTCTGCGAATCCCTTTGATCAACATGATAAAGCTTTACATTGCAGATCCCAGATAGAGATTTGTTGTTGGTCTGTACATTTGAGCAATATTGGTAAAGGTTAGCGTATGAAATAGTTCCCTCCAACCCACTTTCACCCTTTGATCACCAAGGGCATGTGTCGCCGGAGCATTGACTTCATTAGCTTTCAAACGTTACGGTTGCCGAGATAACCTTCAGGTTGAAAGGGGTCACGGGATGAAATATTTTTTCTGTCCGGGGCATTAATTACACACAAAAAATACAAGCTCATCTCTTCTCTGTAATGCTAATCTACGGGAGACGCGATACCTAATGTAACATGTTCTCTGCACTCTGAATACCTTGACTCAAGCAATTATCATTTCAGAGCAGATCTGAAGTGAACATCTCACCCATACGTTTATTCCCTATTCATCAAAATGATTTAGCATTTACCAGCTATAATTTACATATAAATTATTTCTAAATAAATCATAATTCTCTCAGTTTTTCCACGTTTTCACTTTTTCTCTTTCAGGGTTTTGTGCTTGACTGCCATTATGCGATCACTCAAGTAACAATAGGGCCTTTTATAGCGGTAATGATTCAGAACTTGGTCAACTCACCTCTGGGATCTGCTCAATGCAAAGTTATGTCCATGAAAGGAATAATGATGATGAAGTAGTTATAGTTCCTGCCTCCCACTCCACATTCATTAGCTTTTTAAAAACGACTGCTGCTGCCTGACCGCCGCGGTACACTTTCATAATCATATACTTAGCGGTTTGCCCTCGGTGCTCTTTGCTTTAGATAGGATGAAAAATAATGATTTATGAATGACGCAGATATAATAAGTCCATTCCTAATAGTTTAACCCCTCTGTTCTGCGTGGCTCCAGAGGCACCCGGATGCCCACGCTCCCACTAGGTCACCTTCATATCACACTGCCATGAAGTCCTGATGTTGTTGCTAGGATACAGGTGATGCCAGTTAGGTGCGGAAGGATGAGAGGCAGAAACGTGAGATGGGAGAAATGTGTGGGGTTAATGTGGAATGGAAGATTTGTTGGGGAGCGTGTGTGTGTGTGTGTGTGTGTGTGTGTGTGTGTGTACATATGCATTTTTACTGCCCCGTAGCACAAAATGACCAAAATATATCTGCAGGGGGTTGGTAGGGTTGTTGATCAATACAAACTCAACGATGACTTTAAAAAGGTGCTGAGATTTGTGGCTTTCAAAACTCACTCTCTGCCCCATACTCTTTGTTTTGGAACAAAATGCAAGACACTGCTAGACCCCGCTGATGTTCATGTTGAAATTTTTTCTCCATTGTAGCTGCCCTGGAAACATCTCTACGTGGCGTCACATCGTCTACATCACAGGAATATGAAAAACGGACCGGACAAAACGGACCCAGAAATACAAGGTACATTGCCAACAGCTGTTCATTTTAACAGAGTACACTGCAAGAAACAGTGCAACAGTAACACCAGACAGCGTAGCCACAGACAGAGTGAATGACAAGTGCAGAGAGATGGAAACACTTAGATTGAATTTGATTGAGAGGGGAAGGGTGTAAAAAGCTGCAGGCGAAATTATACCCCATCGACTTCAAGGTCATACCTTACCTTCCCAGGGCATGTGTATGTATGTGTGTGTGTGTGTGTGTGTGTGAGTTCATGCATGCGTGTCTGTCTGTTATATCCCCTCACCACTCCGCACAGGACAAGCTTGTGGTCTCTCACTTCCGAACTCCTCGAGGCCAGGTCAGACATCAACCGACAGAGAGGAGAGTGATGAGAGAGGAGAGCAAAGGAGGGAGAACGAACAGGAGGGAGGTGCTCAGAGACCCGTCAGATCCCTAGTGTATGTTGATGCATTAACTTAACCTTCATGGCCAGATTTCACACTCTCTCTCTCACTGCTGTGCCCTCATTATAGTGCTTTTGACTGGTGTCTGGTCTGAGTGTGTTCCAGATGGTAATACTGTTTTACCTCTAGCCTTCATCAATAAAAACTGATCATGAGATTGACATTGCTTTGAAATGCAACTACTGTTCAGTGAAACATATACAGTGAACTATTGACTATTGTGACAGCTGTGATCTTGGCTGACAGCTACTTACAGTGTCCACCGTTGAATCACTTTTGGTGTCTCTCTGCCTTTCACCCAGTGCATGCTGGGATAGGCTCCAGCCCCGTATTACCCTGAAAAATAATAAGTGGGTAAGAAGCAGCACTTTTGCATGAGCAAACACACACACACACACACACACACCTCAATCTCGTGTTAAATAAGATATTAAGCTGCTATTGAGTGATTAGTTCAGTTGGACCCAGGAAGTGTTTCACTCTTGTGGAGGAGGAGAAGTGGAGCGTTTAGTGCTTAGCTTTTAATTAACAAAAAGCTGATAAAAGTGTGCTTGGTCGGCAGTATGTATGTTGATGTCTTTCCATGCATGTGTGTGTGTGTGCAGTTTTTTTTTTTTTTAATGGCTTGCTGTTTTTTCAACCAAATACTTAATTGCCACTTACTGGCAACCTAGCAATTATCTGAAAGGCTCTCACTGCTGGTATTGTCAAACTCCAGAATCTCAACAATAGTCTTGATTTTTTTTTAACGATTTAGTTGATGCAAAGGCTTAACTCGCATCAATAAACATGCATTTAATCTGCGTGTGCCAGACACACCCATTTAAATTAACATGTAAACTATTTAGTTGATGCTCTATGTCAGGCAAACAGGCTGGGACTCACTCGCAGAGAAAAAACAGACACGCTAGTAAAAGTTATTCGTTTATTAGTGTGAGATCCAAAACGTAGCCAAGGCATGTTCCACAAAGCAGGTTTAGAAAAGCGGCGATTAATCTCGCGAGCCTCGTTTGAGTTAACCTAACAAGTCAATCGGGGCCGAAGCGAGTCCACAAAGCCGAAGTCAAGCTACCGTGATCTGGCTAATCCAAGCCAGGCTCAAGCATTCCAGATAATTGCGCGTGCACAGTTGTACACAGTTTATTTAAGCAGCCTGAGAGGTTGATCATGGATGTGATCCATTCACCAAGCCGAAAAATGATGCTAAAGACAGAGCTGCAACAGAGCAGCGACTTTTAGTGGAAGTCTATGAGGAATTCAGGCATATTATAACTAAAAAGGGAAATACGATTGCCATAAATAAAGGGAGAGAGAAAGCGAGAGAAAACTAACAACGTTAATAGACCAAATTAAATATCATGTGTTCCAACAATATTAAAAAACTGAAAAGCTGTGCTAAAAATATTACACATGAAACCATGCCATATATGAAACCTCAAGACTGTAAATGTACCACTTGAAAAACGAAGACAATGTACACAACCTGTGGGACTGTGAGAGCTTTACTGTGGTGTGTGCTGTTTTCTATATGTGGCATTAGTAATCTGCAGATCTAATGAATGCTTTCACCTGATAACCTATAGCGCTCAAACACATGTTGGTCCGGGTAAACCAGCAGGTCTGATCTGTCTCTGAAAGCGCTTTCTCTTTGGAAAGCCCTGTGTACACGACCACAACTTCATCTATGAATGGACAGGCCATGATGGACATAGGAGGAGACATGGGTCTTCCTCGGCGTTAAACCCTTTAACTGATGTGGATAAAGAGATGGGAGCGCTGTGTGGATATTTGATCCTACCAACAAGACTCAGGTTCTCTATGGAATGGGTTAGACGCACAAATGGGAATATAGTAGTTTAACCTTGTTGAGGAGTACGGTCACCCGGGGTGATCGTTCTAAAATGCCTTCTAATGTATTCTAACGTTCTAATTGATGACATCATAAAGGGTTATAAATGGGACAGTTCCAGAATAGAACACTGAATTGGAACTAGAACTCTCAAAAAGCTCCTAAAAATGAAGTATTCTCCTTTGTAAAAAAGGAGCTGGACCTTATTTTTATTATATTTTTATGAAATGGGTTGTTTCCATCCTGGAAATTAATTGGCTGAAAGCCTGTTCTACAGTGACTGTAAATCCCATACAGTAACAGTTAATGCATCTCCTAGCAACCGTTGAAAGATTTTGACATTCACAAGATAGTTTATTTCAATGAATTTGCTAAATAAAAATAATTCGAAAATAAAATAATACTGTCTTCAAATAATTCTATAAGTTGTAACTAACTAGTTTCTAAAAGCAGTACAGCACTTGAGGTCTTGCTGGGCACTCATGGTTAAATGGGGTTGCCTAACAACACTCTGAACTGTGACTGTATCCCTGTATAGTTTTCATTTTCTATTAACGTTACATTTTATGTCTGCTAGTGTAGGGTATAGTGTGTTGAACATTAGGATGGCGGAACCTTGTTTGAAAAACATTGCGTTCCAGTCGAATCAGTGTTACGGGAGTACCGATTAAGCTTCAACTGTGGTTTAGCCTGATAGCTAGCCTGCCCCGAGGCGAATAAACCTGAAATGAGCCAGACTAAGTGAAATAAGCCTGGCTAAGGTGGTAAGCTCACTTTGTGGAACACCCCTCAGGTCAATACCAAACAGGCAACAGGGCTAAGGTACCAAAAACAGCAGGCAAAAACGTAGTCAGGAGAAAGCAGGCCGGAGTCGAGACCAGGCCGACAGGATCAGTAGGGAGCGGGCAAAAGGCTGGCCAGAAAACAGGCACAAAAACAGGTTGGCAAATAACAAGTCTGATACTCAGGCTATTACATCTAGGCAAGCTAAAACATTCTGGCAGGGAAATACAGGAACAGGTCTCTATTCATACTAAATGCTGATTACAAATTGCATTCAGGTGTGGAGGCTGGAATTGAGTGAATCCTCTGATAGGCTGGGCAGGAACAGGTGACAAGCAGGAGGGGGAAACTAGGTCGGCGGGCGGAGACAGGTTATGAGGAAGAACTGCTGCCAGGCTCCATGACACTCCGATCCAGAGTGACTGAGAGTACAGAGAGTGAGCAGATAGCGATTCAGTGTGTTTCTCTGCCACACACTTCTCAGCATAGAAATAAAGAGGCATGCCATGTGACTAGTTCAACGCTGAACAATCCTCCAACTTGCTGTTACACCCAAAGACAATTTTAGATTAAATAGATTTGTTGACGCCACAGACATTCCCTCAGTATTTGAAATCAAGTCTCTATCTCTGCTAGTTTCATAGTTATGGCTAAAAAAAAAACGTTTTTGAGATATCCTGCTGACAGACAGACAGAAAACTAAACCCTAACTAACCCTAACCCAACTAAAACCTAACCTTCTCCTTGGGTTTAGAAGAGACACTCAAACAGCCAGAGTGGGGTACAGGGAGTCTGACCTCACATAGTCAGTCTTGTCATTGCTGCTGAAACGCTTGAACAGTAATAATTTCTTGCTCTGGTCAAAAAAAGAAAAAATCTTAAAGGTTTTTATGGTAGAAACCCAGCGAACTGTATTTGAGGCGCCCACCCAGTGAAGTGAAGAACAGAAAATGTAATCTTGAGGAACGAACATCATTTTTTTCTCAGACTCTAATGTTTTACTATCCAGCCACCAAATTCTTTCCATTCGCTGTGACCAAAATCATAACATCTACATCTGTGATGATAGATGATGTATAACACACGACTTCCTGGACATCGACAAGGGAAAACCAGATTTCCAGGGTGACTTTCATCAAATCTCTCTCTCTCTCTCTCTCGCTCTCTCTCTCTCTCTCTCTCTCTCTCTCTCTTTCTCTGTAATTACATCTCATGCTGGATGTCATGGAGGACTGCAGTGGTATATGTTATATATATTTGCTTGGCTGATAATGATGATATTTGTGTCACTGATGATACTCATGTAATACTCCCCAAGCAGTGGTGCAGCTTTCCTGTCTAGTTAATGAACACAGACTGTTTATAGTCGTGTGTGTGTGTGTGTGTGTGTGTGTGTGTGTGCATGTGTGCATGTCTTTTCTGAGGTCCCCTCTCAAGATATAATAATATTAGACACCAAGAGTGTGCGAGGATATGTGTGTTGATAAATTCCCTTATGCCTCAACTGGAGAGAGAGGGTCAATGTTGGTTATGCACTAAACAGAACACACACACACACTACACACACACTCCTGTCTTTATTTGTAGACTGTAGAGAGAAAGGTTGTGAAGTCTGATTACGAGTGATGACTTCTTTTTTGACTGAACCATCATCTTTGCGACGTCAGCTCAATTCCGCAGATTGTTCCTGTGTTTTCTATTTTCCCGTCTATCCTATTTCTCTTTTTTAATCCAGGATTAAGATCCCCTTTGATGTTGCTTCTAATAAAGGTTCTCTGCCCCATAATAAGATTGCAGTGAATTGAATTTTGGATCAGGAGACTGTCTATAGTGAGTGAGTATAATATGAAGCGGTAATGGCACCACTAAGGCAGTAAAACAAAACAGCACCGCCTGGTCTGGTGTTGGCTCGAAGCTAAACCTACCTTCTGGCTAAACCTAAGATATCGGCTTTTCCCCGAACAACACTTCGCTCGGTGGCATGGCTACCGCGCTCAGATGGTTTCTCCAACAGATTGAATTTTACACACCTCTTCTAGTGTTTGACCTTGAATCCTGAGGACAGCTGCAGGTGTGTGCTGCCTCCTCCTCTGGTTACTTTTAATGAGTTTAGCTGCAATGTTAAATGATCTGAGTAACTACGAAACAATAATTGCGTAACCTCGATCCTCCCGAGGCTCGTGTGACGCTGTTTCTGCTTTCAAACAGAGTGAAATAATTGTGGAGTCTTTGTAGGTGCAGCTTCCTTGATGTAAGATGGAGATTCTTGTGGTTTTGAACATTACAGTGTGTATGACGTGCGCTTTGTTGTCTCTGTGCATGTGCGTGTGTGTGTTTGTGTACACATTCCTCAAAGTATAGGCCTGTGAGTACATATACACATATTGCATCATAGGGTTTATAGTAATGTGTGCATACGGTGGTACACTATATCCATTCACGTTACCAACTTTTGCTTGTTTGTTCATATGGTGGTCAGAGGACTAGAGCAGCGGGGGTCCAAGTAGGTCAGTCCAGCTCAAAACATGGTATGTCAAACATGACAGCAGACAAAATATACAGACAATAAATGAAACACATCAAATAAACATGTTAAGATGCATCAAAAGGACCGATAACGTTGCTGGAGGGTTTGTCTCGGAAGAGAGTGGAAAGTAGGCTGGCATGGCCGTGGGGTCCAAGGGTGTCTTGGTGAATTCTGGTGCCTACATCTGGACAGGGCTTGGACAGGTCCCAGATCCCTGAGTTTGTGACAGGCTTGTCTACAAGCCAACCTTGGCCAGCTGAGATGGGGGGTGGGGTGTGGGGGGATTAGGGAGGTGTCAGGCTTTGACAAGGGCAGACAGTACAGCCAAGTGTCAAAGAGTGAGTCTCTCTCTCTCTCTCTCTCTCTCTCTCTTTCTCCACATTTATTATCAAACTAGAACACAAAGACATGATAACTCAAGCCTTCAGGAATGCAGTGAGTGAGCGAGTTAGAGTTTATCCTGTTTTATTTACTGATTTTAGGTGAGAATGTCCAGCTGACAATGCAGGGCTTTCAGATTTATTTACAACACTGTGCTGTTGTGATTCCGTTTTCACGTAGATTAAAAGTGAGAATCGGGTCTAAACTTTTTCACACGCGGTCGTGCCAAGTCGTAATCAGCATGCCGATGCTGGGAGGAGAAATTCAATGCTAAATAAGACTCCCACTACAATAACTCAGCCGTGCAAGCTCCAGCAACGTGCCGAAATAAATGAGAGATGTCTAGCTGAAGAAGAAACACTGCTGTCATCAATCATATTGTTCAGGTCACTGTGTGTTCATGTGTGTGTGTGTGTGTGTGTGTACAAAAGAGAAGGAGAGAGCATGTGTGGGTATATGCACAAGTGCGCATATGTGTGTAACAGCCTGTGACTATCTCTGTGTGTGTCTAATCTCTTTTCTCACTCAGGAACACAAAGACAGGGTTTTCCAGTAAAGTCCAATAAAAGTGATTAAAAGAGACAGGGGTGGTACAGAGACACTGTGGAGCAGCTGCAAACCTCCCAAAAAGCTGTAATTACTTTCCCTTCATCTTTCCCTCTCTCACCCTCTCTCGGAGTTTGATTACTTACCTAGGAGAAAATCTAATTGACACAGCAAATTGGCAAACAGACTCCCAGAACTTCAGCACCCAAGCCAGTCGATCCCAACTAGATAATTGGGAGAAATATAGCTTTGCACCTTTCTCGGTCTTTGTGCCGGGGCTTAAAAGGGGATGTGGTGTCTGTCTTTTCAGACTGGTGATTAGAATCAAATGAGTCAGTAATTACAGATCGGTACACCACTGGGAAGATTGAAGGACTAGAAAGAGAGAAAGAAAGAAACAGGGTGGAGAGTTTTGTGGAGACGTTTTGACACACAAGCCACGCTCTGCCGCAGTTGCGATCCTTTTCTTCTGAGACAATACAAGTCTGCACAGGACAGTGACACTCTATGGACATCGATAATGCCTATTGTTTTCCCTGAATCCCTGCTGATGTAGGAGCATTGCTCAAGGGACATGGTCATACATGCCATTTTACTTTGGTGGGACCTTTTCATTCTTGTAGCATGTAGCCAACACACTACAGGATGACATGACTGGTCTGCCACCAGTATTGGATTTTCTGGAGACCCATCGTTGCTTCTACTCTCTTACTTCCATTTTGAAAATGCAATCCTGAATACCTGTGGAAGTACTACAAAAATGAAAATGTTATACCAAGAAGACAGCTGCACTCAGATCAGTACTTCTATTGTCTAATGCTACTGCTACATGGCTGTCACCTTGCATCATGACTGCATCAACAGTCCTTCTGGTGCTTTTGACCCCTGGTTGCTCCTTCTGTCCTCCTGACTGCACACTGGAGCTTAAATCACCAGGGGGGTTAGCTTGGCCAAGCCAAGGCCACGTGGGGTCACCCTGGCTGGGGCAGAGGTCCTGTGGCTCAGCCTCCCCCTGCATGAAAGAACCATGGCAGGCAGGCTCCTCAGGGTGGTGTCTGCCCAGTGGAGTGACCCCACTGGCAGGGAGAGAGAGAGGGAGTGGTGGAAGGATGGAGTGAGACAGAGAGGGAGAGAGAGAGACAGAGTAAGGGAAGGAAGAAGTGTGTGTGAAAAGATAGGAGGGAGAGAGGGAAGAAAGAAAGAAACATAATAGCTAGAGAGAGAAAGGAAGAACGAGAGTTGGGCACGTGAGACAGAAAGTGAAAATGAGACGGAGATGGAACAAGATGAGTGCAGAGAGCAGAACGGAAAAGCATAAAGAAAAGTGACAGAGAGAGAAAGGCGTGACAACCAGAGACTAAATCCAGAGAGACAGAGGACAAAGAGAGAGACGGAGAGAGGAGCCAAGCGGAGACAGACAGCGCTGAGTGGAACAGCTCTACAGGCCATCACAGACCGGGCTTCCAAATGTCAGTCCAGTCAGGACCACCCTGGGAGCCCGGCAAGACCCCCTGGGACCACCAGGAGAACAGATAACAACTGACGTGGGACGTGGGAGAGCTGAGATGCCACTTGTGCACACACACACACACACACACACACACACACACTACTGCCTCCTCACATACTCCATGTTCCAATGGACAACATGTTGTGTTGCCGTGCCCAAACTCACTTCCTCGTCTACACGGGTCACAGCCTGCTTTCAGACTTCACCACAGCCACTGGAGGCATGCGTTTTCTGGGACTTGGAGGACTTTGTTTTCCTCTAGACAGGCTACAACAGGGATGATAGAGAAAGTGATAGTAAAATGCCCTCATTCTTTCACTCTCTTACAAGCGCGGAGATGAAGGATAAATGAAACCGTCCAGTCGAGGGAGCTGTCACAGAGCATGTGAGAGAGGGAGGCAGCAAAGACAGAGAAGGAGAGACATAGAGAAGCAGAAAACGAGAGGCAGAAACTAAAAGAGAGAGAACAAAATGCCCTCTCCCTGCCCAGCGGATAGAGACAGAGGGAGAAATCAGAGCCAAGGGGAGAGGGAGGGGAGCGAGAAAGAGCAGTCTGATTAATTGAGACAGAGTCGACTGACCGCAAGTCATTAAGCTGCCATTGGGCTGAGCGCCAGTCACTACTCATTCTCCTCACTACCACTTTGCTCGGCTCTCCTCCTCCTCTGCTCCGAGCCCTGTATCATTCCTCCGTCCCCTCCCTGCTTCTTTCACACACTCACTAACTCATGAGCGTAATTCCTTCCAGACAGGAGGCCATTCTGGAAAAGAGCTTTTGTCTTCGTTAGACGTCCATTTGGGTGGACGTCATTTAGGAGGGCTGCTCTTGAGGGTGGGATGACAAATGATGGTTGTTTTGCTGCACTGACATAATGCACTTTACCAGACTGAAGAAGCAGGGATGTGAACAGAACAACACATGAAAAAGGAAAAAAAAAAACTTTACCTGTAAAGCACTTAAATTACAATTACAAAGCTACAGAGGCGAGTCATATTAGGTTGAATGCCACCTGGCAGTTTGCATCGGCTGTAAAAGCGGCCTGGCAATCATCAGTTTTCAAAACAACATGAGACAACTAACAGTTCCAAAGCGGCCAAATAGACAATGGTATTGCAAAATTGGTAACTGTGGCACAGGGAAGGGTCAATCATGACCAAAAAAAGAGGTACAGTGTTCACAAGGACCTCACTGACAGGGAGAAACAAAGTACATTGTGAGCTTCACAAAGCTTGTATTTATGCTGTACATAAATCACTTGTCTCCATGAATCCATGAACATGAGGAACCTGGGGGTGAGGAACATGAAACCTGGACCCCTGAATCTGGACAGGCTTGGAGAAACCTTCAAGTATTAAACATGGTGGTCCATTTGTAATTGTATGTGCTGCCATCTTGCGTGAGTCATTACGTTAGGGCCGGGTGCCTCCTATGTAAGAGCAGTTTCATGAACATGATGAAGTCAAATGTCTTCCATGATCTAAACATCACTGACGTTTATGGAACGTTTTGGAGTACAAAGTAGATTTCCACCTTCGTCCGTCAAAGAACTGGAGGTTTTCCTCTTTGATTAGGAGATTAGGACTTATATCACGTTTCGATTAAACGGCCCCCTTGAAAGTCCAGTTCAGTCAGTTCACCTCTTGCTGCGGGGTTAAGGTTGCACGTGAGATCACTGAGACATGATGGTGTGTAGACTGGATCGAGTGTAGGGGCCCGGCTCACACACACACTCAATTTAGTCCATTTAGATAGCCTTCAGTCAGACACTCTTGACAGGGCTAAACTGTGCCAGGGAGAGCATGATGGGGAACGGCACTACATGGAGAGGAATGAGGTTTTAGGTTCACTTTCATCAAAGCCAAGTACTCTCTCTGCATCAGGAGAGTTTGTCACGTTCACATATGAGATATCTTAATTGATTCATCAACGTTCAGCTTAACTCTGATCAAGTGTAATATGAGCCGACAGCAATGGCCCCGCCTGACGGTTTATATTGAACCAAAGACAGTCTTGTTCAATTTTCAGCTGCTCATCCAGTCGAACACTTATCAATTTCCTTTCTACATACACCATAAACTATTTATACTATTGATTACATTCTTTTCTATTTAATGGAGTTTATTTATTATTGAGGGCGGAGCAGGCAGCCAAAAACTCTCTTGAGAGGGTTGAACGATGGTTTCAGACTGACAGGTAAATGATTTGTATCAATCGGTGGTGATATGTAAGCTCATACAGATTGGAGAAAAATGCCATAAATGGTTCACTTTAATTGGAAGGAGGTGCACACCATATTAAGAAAAAGGTACATATTTGCTGTGACTCAAATCCCTTGTCCCTTAAATGTGAATGGACAACTCTAGTCACACTAAGGCCCTGATACAGGATCCTTTGGGAATCTCTCATTGTGTGGGTTTGTTTTTTACCTCTCCCAAAGGGTCCTGTCCTGCTCCATTGACTTTTACCCCTACGAAAGTCAGCGAGGTCTCTAACTCCTATGCACAAATAAACGTTTAGACTTTGTTAAAGGCATTAGAGGTTTGACGTAATGAAATCAAAGATGGCTGACAGACACCTCAAATTCTTCGTTGGTACTCGGCGTCTGAGCAGTACGCACACTGCTGCCACCGGTGGTCAAATTAATGCCTTTGCCAATTGTCCAGTGTTGTACTATTACATGAATGAATCTACCAGCATCACATCAGTTAACGACAATCAATTCTGAGGAGGCATTTTGGCCATGTGGTATGCTGTACCCACAACATAAGGCTGTGACAGGACTGAGAGAGCCTCATGCTACTGGGACAGCGTTTCCCACTCAAATTAACCGGGAAATGTACACCGTTACCAGATTTACTTGGGAACGGTGTACAGTTACCTCCCTGCTGAGCCAAGCTCCGTCCACGGAGAGATTTGAAGCTGTGTGGTCAAAGACTAGTGGACTGACGGATCGACTGCATTCGTGTCATTTTGTACACGCACACCATTGCAGACAAGGCAAGTATATGGAACAGCCTTCATACACCCACGTACTCACTCAGGGCCGCATTTACTGAGAGGCGCACTAATTACTACCGTGCACAAAAACGTAATGGTTGCAGCTTTCTCTAATTTAGCACCTGATTTATTGAGACCACTTCTGCACATCAATTTTCCAGTTAAAATACCTGAGGTGCAACTGCAGTCCCACAGACCGCAGCACTGCTCTGAAAGCAATAGACGGGTACGGCGCGACTGTCTGAGGTTCCACTTTTTTTATTTCATCAAGCAGCGATAATAATATATGACGTGGCGATCTATAATTTATCTGAATCTCATCCTCTGACATTTGAAAGAGTGTAATTCTCAAATGGAGCACTCTTCCTCTTATTTATTCATTATTCTCTTTCTTATTTTCTCTCTCTGGCTGTTGTTCCTTTGAACAAATAACACAGCAGGCTTTCTCGGGGTGACAAGTTAGGATGTGCTTCCTCGTTCGTTGCCACTCCTCAAAATACAATGTGCAATGTAATCGTGTCGAACACGCCAAAGGTCTCGTCCAAGGTGTCGACCCCATTTCCACGCACGAGATCAGTAGATGAGAATCAGTTTTAATGCCTGCAACTGCATGAGCGCCACCACAAACTCTCAGTCGCTCTTTCTTTCTCTCTCTCACACACACACACACACACAGAGCGAGACGACGAAGCCACTTTACCCATCACCTCAACACCAGGCTCACATGACAGCCCTATCTCCCATTTGCTCCTACACACCCTCTGACTAACACTCACACTGCCTGCCTGCACACCCAAACAGCTGAGAGAGCCACAGCGAGAGCGAGAGAGCGAGAGAGCGAGACAAGAGAGAAGGAGTAGTAGGCGGAGGTCCACTCAAGCTGACGGAAACACTAAATGGTATGGAAACATTGCCTCCAAGCTCAGTCACTCAAAGTGATGCATGACACCATAAAGTGTAAAGATTTCCGTTGAAGCATGTGCACACGTTGTTTATCTCCTCGTTTCTTCCCGGTGTGATCCGGCCCTGTCATCATCTTCGCCACATAGTGTGACACAATGGATTCTTTGGGTCTCTGTATCGACTAGTGCTGAGGACGTTAGTCGGGTCAATAGTATCTTTCACTCAACTCCACTGTCGCTGTCACCGTGACATCTCTCCACACGTGGCCATTGTACGTTCTCTTACTACTGCTCTGTGCAGGCGGTTCAGAGCCCCCTGCGGTGCACGTCTGGCTAATGGATCACTGGTTTGGTTTCCTCGCACAGACATTTATATTGACTCTCTGCTATGGCAGGATGAGGTTTTATAAGTCTTATGTAACCATGCAGGAGGATAGGACAGAGTTGGAAGAGCTGCATAACAATGTAGACTTGAGTCAAGGGAACAATTTATCCTGAAGCTATGTTGAAGTTTATAGTTTATAAGTGGGTGACGAAGGCTTTGGTAGCGTTTTTTCTTCTTTTGTATATTCAGGTAATTACAAAAATACCCATTTAACACCTTATAAGCAATTAGCAGGTTCATATTTTAATGGAGTTAAAGATTCAGTGGAAATTCACTCCCCAAAACTTTCTGATGTTAACACAATGTGACGTCTTTACCTGTAGTCTTTAAATGTTCATTTAATTGAATAGTTTAAAATACTTGTTGCATTGTGGGAAACAGCTTCTATATTGGCACTAACCAGGAGAAACAGCTTGTGCACAATGCCACCACTCCATATCAAACCCAATGCTGCAAAGTCATTTTATTTTGTTTTCAACAGAAACTTTCCCCCTTAATGTGTCAAGTACCTGGCAAAGAAAAATTGCAGACTGAAAAAACCCAAGCTGTCAGTGTAGACCTCTCGCTTTTAGTAAGCCAACTCTGAATTTCAGCCCAACAGATTAAGGAATTTGATTGGATTTTTCTTCCTCCAGCTTGACATTTAGGGGCTCTGCTCTGAATTCATTAGGAGGGAAATACAGGTGGAATCTAATACTCTGTGTGTGTGTGTGTGTGTGTGTGTGTGTGTGTGTAAGGGTACACTTATATAATTTTATTTGTGTGTGTTTATGTCGTACTGTGCATACTGCACTGCCGCATACGTGTGGTTGTGTTTCTGCCCAGTGTGTCAGAGCTCGGCGGAGGTGTCTCGTTACGCTGTAGTAGCTTGTTCCTCTCTCTGCTACCCGGCGCCTCAGGACTGGATCTAGTTACTGGCTAATGGCCCTCACCCACGCCACTTCTCCTGGGTGATCAAGGGGCTGAGAGCAGGGAGGCATGGTTTGAGCAGAGCAGCGGGGACGGGGTCCAGAGAGCACGTGGAGGATTTCATCTTCCTGATGGTTTCCTCAACATCTCTCTCTCTCTCTCTCTCTCTCTGTGGGATGTCAGCAAAACCGAGGAGCGGTTGGGAGAACCCAGACAGAGAATCAATGTTAGGAGGAGGCGAAGAGGTGGAGCTGGAGATTAGGAAAGCGAATGTTGTTGACCTTTGCTCTGAAAAAGTCCATTAAGTCATTACATTGCTCCTCTGAGGCCTCCATTGATGGGGGAACATTGCGGCTTAAGGAGATGGTTGATGGAGGAAAACAGCCGCTTAGAAGTGACCTAGCTGGTCTGATGCTCATGAAAGGCTTGCTTGTGGACAGCTAGACCAGAGTTTCGGATGCACTACAGCACACGCCCAGCTGATTTCATCAGATCAGGAGTGAGCCACAGGGATGACCATGAAAAGGAAACCATGTGGCTTTGTACAAGGGCATGGTGATCAAATACACTGCTCAGAGACTTGTCATCAAACTCCACCGAGCTAGAGAGGAGACGCGTTGAAGGTCCATGGTCATGATGGCTGCGTCGATCGTTTTCCAGTCATGAAAGGGCGTGGTGTTAGAGCTGGAAGAGAGGAAGGTCACGTCTATTGAAAAAGACACATCCAGATCATAGACCTGCAGATTAATGGGGGTTGAGTCAGTGACGACCAGGTCGAGTGTGTGGGGACAATAACCAGTTGCTTCAGGTCCAGCCATTCAAGGACACTCAAAACCCCAGCTGCAGGGTGACATGAAGGAGTATCCACATGGATATTGAAAATCCCCAAGGATGACGATATTTGTTGATGTGGAGTCATGTATCTCAGGGATGAAAGATGGATGTGGTTTTAAGCGGGCAGTAAACAATAAGCAGTGTCACGGAGTAGGGAGTAGGGAATGATCAGGCCGGGGAGACACACCTTTGGCTGAACCACCACGGCCAGTGCTGTTTCAGCCCTCGCCCATTGCGTGTTCAGATGTGATGTCTGTGTTTGCCTTCTTCTGTATCTACATTGCGTATCAAAACAGAAACACACTGGAGACTTTATTGTAGTTAATCTTGTCCATTATCTGTTAACTAGCTCCCTGTGGCTCCATTCCCATCTACCATTTCACAATGTTTAGCCCACATAGTGCAACAGCAGGCGAGACACTGACACAGGCCTTTTAGCCGACCAGGGCCTCAGCAATTTAAATCTAGCAGTCATCAGTTGTCTGGCATGCTATCCTTCTTTTCTTTCCGGCTGTTTTTATTGTTGCTGGTCAGAGTGTTGACATAGCTGCAAGGACACCATGATGCTACTAACAATAGTAAGAAAAAATATCAAATCTTAGAAAATATCTCATCCTGTGGGTCCTAACATGGATAAATCAGTTGTTGAAAAATGATGAAATATGATGAAACACATGTTGGACTCACAAGAACAACTACAACCACACTGCAGATGCACTTATCCTCTTCAGATTAGATGGCATTTTAGATGTTGATGAAAGAAACAAGGACTCATTTTTTAATTACCTAGCGTGGATGCCATGGTGACCGCTGCATTAGCTCCACTTACATGTAGCAACCTAAAAATGTCACCGCCGCCGTGAGCCCAGGCGGGTGAACTTTACAGAAGACTCCTTTCATATAAACAGTTTTTTCTTTTCTTCAAAAATGAGTAGTTCAAACTAAATAATGAATAGTCCTCTATTATTTAATATGCCATTTAAAGACACCAGAAACGTCACTAATCTATAAAAAAAAAAATACTTTTTCTGACAATATCCCTGTTCTTCCATGTTGGGTCACAAATACTCCTTTAAACCCCTTTTTCAGACCCATATGGACCAGTGTGTTTGGCCTCCATCCTCGTCATACCACTCACCATGCTTCCTGCCAGTATCCCTGGTTAGTACTTAATGGCATTAGCCTAGCGGCTGCTAAGTGAGGAGGAGGAAGGGGGGGGACATGTTTTAGGGTTTCTGTGATGGATTAGATTAGGAAACAAATCAGAGGACCCTATTCCAGTGATTAAAGATTTCATCTGGGCACTTTATTGCCCCGGGAACGACTCATACACACGCATGTTCAATAGTACACACACGCACCCAATCACACGTGCACACACACATTCATTAATCACACTACGCATCCTTTGACACCGCGTACACACACACACAGAAAGACTTAGATGTGACATGTCTTCTCCTGCCCACCTTTCTAATATAGATAAAGACCCTTCCCTTTCTTTTCCTTTTTACAGTGAGGGTGAGAGAAGACTCCTATCTGCCTCACCCTGTCATTACCCCATTGACACATACACTATATGGCCAAAAGTCAGTGGACACCTGACCATCATACCTATATGAGCTTGCTGGACAGCTTTTGGAGTGTGTCTGTGGGAATTTGTGCCCATTCAGCCAAAAGAGCATTTGTGAGGTCAGGCAGTGATGTTGGATGAGAAGGCCTGGCTCGCAATCGGCGTTCTACTTCCTCCCAAAGGTGTTCAGTGGGGTTGAGGTCAGGGCTCTGCAGGCCAATCGAGTTCCTCCACACCAAACTGGTAACCAACTGGTAACCGTGTCTTTATGGACCTCGCTTTGTGCACAGGGGCACAGTCATGCTGGAACAGCAAAGGGCCTTCCCCAAACTGTTGCCACAAAGTTGGAAGCGCCCAATTGGCTAAATGTCTTCGTATCCTGTAGCATTAACATTCCCCTTCACTGGAACTAAGGGGCCAAGCCCAAACCCTGAAAAACAGCCCCAGACCATTATCCCTCCTCCACCAAACTTCACAGTAGGCACTATGCATTCCGGTAGGTAGTGTTCTCCTGGCATCCGCCAAACCCAGATTCGTCCATCAGACTGCCAGATCATGAAGCGTGATTCATCACTCCAAAGAACACGTTTCCATTGCTCCAGAGTCCAGTTGCGGCGTGCTTTACACCACTCCAGCCGACGCTTGGCATTGCACATGGTGATGTGAGGCTTGTGTGCAGCTGCTCATCCATTGAAACCCATTTCATGAAGCTCCTGATGCACAGTTCTTGTGCTGATGTTGCTTCCAGAGGCAGTTTAGAACTCTGTAGTGAGTGCTGCAACAGATGATTGGCGATTTTTACGCGCTACGTGCTTCAGCACTCTTTGGCCCCACTCTGTGAGATTGCGTGGTCTACCACTTCGTGGCTGAGCTGTTGTTGCTCCTAGGCACTTTCACTTCACAATAATAGCACTTTCAGTTGAACGGGGCACATCTAGTAGGGCAGACATTTCACAAACTGATTGTGGCAAAGGTGGCATCCTATCCTATGTTTGAAGTCACTGAGCTCTTTACGACTATGGAGATTTCATGGCTATGTGCTGGATTGTATGCACCTGTTAGCAATGGGTGTGGCTGAAACTCCTGAACTCAATAATTAGTAGGGGTGTCCACTGACTTTTGGCCATATAGTGTACATCACATGCAAAGACTTGCCTGCATTTATCATGCAATGTCAGAAGAGTATGACAAAATGAAAACTAACAAGGACTGGAATGGTTATAGTCACTATTGTCCTTTGCTATATGGCTTATTGTCTTTGCTTGTCAAATTGTGCCTATTCATAAATGGACAGATGAAATACCATATAATTCAATTTCTGCTCAAGTCAAGGTCCCATCTCTCAAAGAAAAAGGTTCATGTTTTTGAATAACCTCGTATTTTTCCAAGAGCCACTGTAGGACACTGTCACCATAATGGCCTAACATTGATTTTTACATATTTCCTCCCACAAAGACAAAATGGGACATTGCACATCTTCATGTCATGGACAAGATCATTTTTTATGTGACTTTGTGACAAGGGCATCATTCTAAACATGCAAATCCAGCACAGCTTGACTTGGCGGTAGTCGATGCTACCAATACGACTCAATCACACAAACATGTAAATAGGTCTCATGTGGTTTAAAAGTAGTAAAAAAGAGAGCAAGAGGGGACAAAGACAGACTGAAGGTAACCTTCATCCTTTGTGATGCTGCTGTCATCACAGAAAGGAAAAGAGCGTTGAGTTGTAGTGCTGGTCTTTATTCTGCTCTCTGAACTGTGGTCTTTTTCATACTAAGGCTAACATTACCATGCACTCAAGAGCTGTGTCAACGACTTACAGGCCTGCGTCTCAGTGTTTACACCCAGCGTTACAAAACTCAATACCAGCATTGCAGTCGGTCGCCCCAATTCTACCCAAGGGTGAAATTGCCTTTTCATAATTTCCATTATACTTGGTCTTTGAAAAATGGCTCTTATCATCTGCAGTAAGATAGAGGGAGTTATTTTTCTTTCAAAGTGTGTTTTGATGATGTTGTTTGATGGAGTGTCTTGGTCCTGCTTTGCAAAATGCTGGTAACAGTGCTTTGTTTTTGTTTCATTCCTATGCAAGGTGGAAGTGATGAATGAAGGATTCTCTTGTGGAGAGACCTCACTCAGGGACACCTGAGCTCCATGATCTGTAAGAGAGGTGCAGTGAAGAGCTTGTGCCTACTGGCAAAACCTTTCATACAGCAAAGAAGCTGTAGTCTCGAGGTAAATTTGTTTCGAGGTTATCTTGTCTCAATGATGTCTAAAGCTGGAACAAAGCCTTTGTCACTGAGCAAAAAAGCAAATTATTCAACTTCCCAGGTAGCTAGCTATTCAGATCAGTGTTCATAAATATGTGTAGAATATGTATAGAACGAAATAATTGCTTTGAATGAGCAAGGCCATTGATTTGCCTAATTTTTGAAAAGCATGTGAAACTCACTTTTATAGCTACTAAATACTCTTGGCAGTTGCATCACATTGTTTTGAGAGGACCATCTTCTCTGAGATTACATATTTTAAGAAGTATGCATAGCATACTACATCCCTTGATATAATATCTTGATTGAAGCCCAAACCGTTATTCCAAACCAGAAAAACACTTATCACCTCGATCAAATTGGTGTGCAGTAAAGGAATGGTTTGATTTTACAAAGTAGATGGAGGCAGAAAGGAATATGAATACTCACAATCGTATTTCCCTACAGTAAACACAGAGCATCTGGACTGTAAGGTAAATAAATATGCTAGAAAATCTATCTAGATCAGTAATATATAAACCATATAGAATAAAAGCATCACGATAATCCTGCAAACATCCTGTTAAGTTGCAGTTGTGACATCAGTTACCAAAAAACTGAAAATCCAGCATTGTGATACAACATAGTGATGAAAAACATTACTTGATTGAAAACAATACATGCAATGCAATCATGGATTGACAAGCGGGTATGTGACAAGCTGGAGGTATGTGTCAATGACAGTCACAAAATGACATCAGTCTTCAGTGTGTGTCATCAATGCCTGGATAGGAAGCAAATGGCAGTGTGTGTGATACGTGTTTTGTCCCGTTACAAGCATACTAATGCCTCACCCAACCAACCCTCCCATGCTGATCTCAATTGAGTTTTCAGATTGTGTCTCCGTTGGCTAGAAACTTAAGAAAGCAATTTTATGGTCCATCCCTAGAGACTAACTAAATAGACAACACATTTTGAATGTTATTTAATAACATTATTTCAGACAAATGTATTTGATTTTCGGCATCCTTCAGAAACACTTTCCAGGACCATAAATGTCCCATGTCTGAGTGTTTCCACCATCGGATCAACTTCTCTTCCAGTCCTCTGGCATAAGTGCTCAATTTAATTGAGCTGCCTGAGAAACCTCTTGGTGAAATGGTTAAGTCCCACGCAAGGTTGGTTTATTGCTTTACGCTGCTTCACAGATCAGAAGATGGCTAAAACATTCAAGGAGCCCCAACCACTCACACAACTCAGCTCCTCTGGCACTGAGTGAAAGGCTTTTGGGGTGTTTGTGTGTTCCTGTGTGTACTGTACCAGGTATTGAAGTCCCCAAAGTACTGAGCTAAGGTGGTTTGGAGGATAGTAGAGTCTGCACATTGTGATTCAGCCATATGTTCATATGTTGTTTGGACGTCCAGAGGGAGCAAGCCAAATAAATGAGAAATACTGTGCTGTAGGTCTGTCTGCTGGCAGAGCTGAATCCATGCGTGTGAGAGAGAGGGAGAGGGAGAGAGAGAGAGAGAGAGAGAGAGAGAGAGAGAGAGAGAGAGAGAGAGAGAGAGAGAGTGAGTGAGTGAGTGTGTATATATGTGTGTGTGGTCATGTTTAAGTATGAACTGCTGATGTGGTGGAGATCTCTCCCTCCCAGATAATCTTCCAAATGGTTTATAGTCTTCTAGAGTAATATACTAAAACCAGACAACTGACATCTCACACCCTGCCGTTTCCTGAGTTACAGTAAGTCCTGCATACACTGCTCCATGTCTGTACTCACGCTGTTAGTCTGGCAAATGGGTTAACCGTTTGGGCAGTGGGAAGAAGTGAGGGTCAAATGGTGGACCCCGCTTTCATGCCCCTGTTGGGAATCCTGTCGCAGTGTTCCAAGCAGACACAGTTTAAGTGTTGAGTGCGTCAGACGACCAGAGGCTTAGTATGAACCCCATAAGTCTACCTCATTTAAAGGGGAATGGGGACTCGTTCACTGGGAATAGTTTAATAATTTAGTATGGCCTTAAACTAATCTATTTCAAGCACCCAGATGGTATTTTTATTGGGCAAATGCTCAGATAATTGAATGGAATAATTTACTCACTGTCGCTCAGTGGCAGAGTATCCCCCCACTGCACAAACCCTGGAAAAGACATAAAGTGAACTACTAAAGCCAAATCTCTGGGAAAGTGTTTTGGGAAAAAAAGGTTGCTGTGAAATCAAAGCAATTGAAATGTCATATTGAACAGCTATGCACAGAAATCTGGGTGCAATCTGTCTATAGCCGGGACTGTGTATCTGTCTCTGTCTGCACTTCACGTATGTGGGTTGGGTGATGCATTATGGGTATACATACTGCGGTTGGCCATGTGCGCATGCATGCATCTACATGTGTGGGTGCATGCCTTTGCCTGTGTGCATGTGTATGTGCGTATGTGTGTGTGTGTGTGCGTGAATTATTAATGCTGCCTATCTTCAGGGTGCGATTGGTGTCAGGGAGCTCCACGGGCCGTCTGTCCCGTGCTGCAGCCTCCTGTGGTCATGACTGAGCTACCACCTGGAGAGCTGGGATGGGTTTCAGCATGGTAGAAACAAGATGGCTGCTCTGACCCTTCTGTGTGTGTGTGTGTGCGCGCATCTGTGTGTGTGTGTGTGTGTGTGTGCACGTGTGCAGCATGTTCTCATGTTTTAGTTATACAGTTATGCACTGTAATTTTAGATGATATTCCCCATTTTCAGTTTTTCTTATTTAACCTTAACCACATTGTTTTAGTTGCTTACCCTTAAGCAAAGTTTTAGTGGCATAATCCTAATCCTAACCTTAACCAAAGTTATTTTAGTTGCCTAACTTGAACCCTAACCTCAAAGCATCCTCTTGTGGCAATAAAATTTGATCTAAATACAACAACCTAGATTCTTACCTCAACCAGATCCTTTCCAAGCTCTCTACAGCAGCCCAATTTTGGGGCCAGGATTGAGGGAAAACCTTTTTTGTAGGGAGACTGCCTCCTCTTTAGGTCAGTGCAAGTAAACTCAACCCGGGACCCTAAATCCTAACCCCAACCCCAATCTTAACCAAAGTTATTTTAGTTGCTTCACTTGAACCCTAACCTCAAAGCTGCAGTCCATGATGTGTACTTAAGTGCATCCTCTCGTGGCTGTGCAGGGAGCAGTTGGCCACATAGAATTGGCCAAACTTGACATCACCTCCTATTTAGTGATGCTTGCTCAGTATTACAGTCTTGCTAATGTGTGTAACTTTGTAACTGTAGTGCCTAATCTGTACATGACAAAAACATATATGTTTTTGCTGGCAAATATTATAAAAAGTGTGGCAGTACAGCAGAGTGGATCTATTCTTCTTGACAAGACATTGGGTGGATGATTGGTTATCCTGATTATTCCAGGACTGTATTAATTTAAACTACAGCAACAGTTAATACTGAACACCTAGATACCCAGATAGCAGACTAACACTGTATCAGCACAGAATCAATGTTAATGCATCAATGCATCTAACATAGATTCAACATCAGTTTTGTACCTTGAAATAAAATGGATTCAACATCAATGTTTTTTCAATCTTTGATTTAACATCAAATTTATATTGAAACAATAGAAAATGAAGCCTGGTCTATGTAAAGCAAGAGTCTGTGGTGACTTGCCAGTAAAATACCACGTCGATGCCAGTTCCTTTCAGTCTGAGACTAAGTCGGGTTGCAATTAACATGTTTTTCAGCTAACAAATCACCAACTCAATAACTTGTTTTCCAAACAAGCACAGTGGGGTGATGTAATGTTCACAGGGGTGCAATTTCATCAATCACGGGTTGAAGCTTTAACCTAAGTTGTTTTAGCACAGTGATAGACCGTGACCATGCGTAGGTATAGTACGTATCAAGGGTGCATAACGTTTTTATATGAACGACGTATGAGAACACCTTTGGGGTGTGTGTGTGTGTGGAGAGAGAAACGGTGGAAGGAGGGGAGAAAACAGGGCGAGAGAAGGTAAGAGAGAGCAAAAATAAGAGAAGGAGAGGTAGGGAGAGATACAAAGAGAGAGGAGAAAGAGCGAGTGAGAGTAGAGAGAGGGTAAGCGAGGGATAGAAAAAGGGAGGAATACAAAGAGTGCTTTTTAACAGGCGTGTCCCTCCATCTCTGATCAAAGGGTCCTATCAGGCTCAGGGGCATCTCCTCTGAGTGCCTCCCATCACTGCTAAAAATGTACCCTGCCTGGAAATCATTTTAGCTCCTCTCCCTCCAAACCCCTACCCCCCTACCCCCCACCTATATGTCCACTCATGGGCCATGGCACATGCATCATGCCTGCTGCACATGAAAGTACCTGTCCATCTTGGGGTTTCCAGGTACCCACACTGTCAACAGTATTTGATAGAGCTGTTGCTATTGAAATTCTGCACAATCCATGTCCATGATTGTCAAGAGGACGAAACAACCTCTGTAATGTCTCCTCACCTTCAAGTGGATTTAGTCGGTGAAAGCAACAAGGAGTCACAGCTTTCACTTGGATTTGCCTGGTCAGACTATTTCGTAGAAAGAGCAAATCTTTTGTCCACTCGGTGCATTCATATCAGATGTTCTATGTCTCGGTCCACCACTTTGATGACTGAGGGATAGTGGTAGTTCAGGAGCATCAAAGGATATGGATGGTATGGATGGCTTAAATTTCTGCGTATAGGCAGCTCGCTGTGCAACATCACAGCTGAACTGCACGTGCGGACGTGGGGGTTTAATTGCCAAAGCAGGAATATAATGAAATCATTTCTCCTCTGATTATATGCCGCCCTACAGCAAAATGATGCATGTATGTTCATTTATGCCCCTACTGCCCACTGTGTTAGTCATTTTAATTTTGCTCCTATTCATGCATGCTTCCAAATATGACACCTTGTTTACCAGTTTAACATTATCTTACACAACATTATCTTTACATTGATTAGCCGTTTAAAAGACGTCTAAATGGTTTTATTTAAGACGGCTACAAAAATGAAAGCATTATATTGTATGTTTGGACTTCTGTGGTGCATATTTCTGATATCTACTGCTATTTATGCATTGTTTAAATGTGTAATAATGTATTTACTGCCTGGTTTAAAACTGGGCAGCCACAAAGATCTTGGGCTGTATGAGAGCTGAAGCATAGATGTGATGTTGAAAACACGTCTAGCGCCCAGTGGGATCAATTTAACACTATCTGTACATTAAATGAACAACAAATATTTATTACAGACGTTAAATTAAAGACCTAACTGATATATATCGTATCTGCCTCAACAAACCACCGGGCCATCAACCTGAAAGCTAATGGTATGTGCATGTGCAGTAATGTTTGCAAACATTGGGATTGGTCTATAGGGCTGTAAGTAAGTGATGAGCCCAGGGTGAGTCATTAAGAGTACAGTTAGATTGGCAGACCTCCCTTCCTTCGTCAGCATCACTCCACCACTCTCAGGCCTCAGGACGGCCCCACCCACACAAGGTGGAGCCTGGAAGGAACAGGCTGGCAGTGAACGAGTCTCACCTGCCCCCTATTATGAAAATATTAAATTTGCAATGATGATGGTAAAACGATAACACCAAGATAGAAAGCCACAGGAACATATCTGAATGCACTTACATTATAATGCCGTTGGAAAAAAACGATGACAAATCACAGAACCACATGAAATGCAGTTTTACCTTCTCATAGGCATCTCATCTCACAGGAGACATTGAACACATTTTCTTTCCAGAGTGCTGCGCATACCTTCTTAAGAGGTCTGTACACTGTGGACAAAACATTAATGAGAAGATGTAATATGAAGATGAAATAGGCTGGCAAGGTGAAATATTACATCCACTTCATGAAGGGCAGATGGAGCTGAAGGTGAAGAGGTGTTGTTTTGTCCTCTTGACAATCATGGACATTGATTGTGCAGAATGTGGTGCAACTCAACAGTAGGAAGGAGTTCCTAATATTTTGCACACTGAGTGTATATCTGTCATATTATGAATTTGAACATTTGTGAGCTGGGACTATGAAGCTTTGAAACATACCAATATTATTTTCATGAGTCATTTAGCAATGAATCAATTTGAATAACACAATGACACATTCCCCTGACAACTCATACTCACTTCCCATGTGAATTTTAGAGCCTGTGGGACCCATTTCGCCAAAATATTCAGCTGACCTCTTTTGGACTGGCTTTGTGATGTTTGAATATCACAAAGCTCCATACCATTTCTCTGGCACTGGGGTTATCCAGCTGCATTTTGTTTCTACTGTGTTTCCACCTAACATGGGGAATCAAACAATAGTATTCTGTATTGCTCCAAGCCCAGAAATTCCCTGATCTCTGCCTGGGTCATTGTTCCAGAGCTGTTGACGAATCCATGTCTCTGAATCCATCATCAGCCTTTGAGAGCCTGACCTCCTATGTCAACCCTGGGCAACACCACAGGATGCCTGGGCCAGAAGGAGGAAACCCCAGTGGCCACACAACCCAGGAGGAATGGATGGGATCATATCCGTCTCCTCCATCAGAGCTCAGTTTTCCAAACATGTATTATCATGTTTTCTTACAAGCTACTGCAGCCAGTGACCGAGAATTCCTATCTGACTCTGAAGACTGAGAAAAGAACATGGCGGAAGATAAAGAGATAATAATTTAATAGTTTTTATAAAGATTGCTACCATACTCGGTGGGTTTACTTTTTACCCTTTGCACTTTTAGTCTCTCGCTCTCTTTTTTCATTGTAATTTGCATTAATGGGTTCAGAGTGAAGTGCAGACAGGAATACGAAGGGTGAAAACCAAATTGCAGCCTAATCAGTCAGTTCGCGAGAGAGAGAGAGAGAGAGAGAGAGAGAAAGAGAGAAAGAGAGAGAGAGAAAGAGAGAGAGAGAGAGAGAGA
>CABFOQ010037754.1:7476-22498 GCA_900660455.1 Gephyroberyx darwinii
ATTAGCTGAATAATTCCCCTTAAGAGCGTTAATGATGACAGAAGAACATTAATATGAAACAGCTTTTGAGGCGGAAGAACACGTTGGGATTTGTGCCAAAATGAAACTGTCCATGAAAATTGGGATGGGATTGGATTGGGATGAGGACATTTTTTTTTAATACAATTTTTCAGAGGGTATAGAACCTTAGTCTAGAAAACGTGTGACAATAGGTGTACAACTATATAAAATGTGTAGTCACTTTATTTAAAGTATATCAGCACTGAACAAAAATATTTTCCCATAACTTTATATACTTTTTTGTGCAATATCCAAACTTTTCAAGATCTGGAATTTATCAGATTAATTTCCCATTGGTTTCCAGACTTTCTACAACTGCATTGGAAACCTGTGTATATGTAATATGTTATGTGCTTTCTGTATGTGCGTGCGAGTGCATGTTTGCATGTGTGTGTGTCTACTCTGACCTCCACTCTTCCCAAACCACCAGTTACCTTGGTAGCACTCTGCTGACCAGTGATGCTACTTGCTGGTGAAGTATACGTTCAATTTGATTTGTTGGGATTCATTTGGATATGCTGCGATTGAGCCAAAATTAAGATGTGCACACAAATTTAGAGGATTGCAGTGAAGAACTAATCGTTTTTATCCTCCCTGAGCAGCACAGCACATTCCAGACATGAGTGAATATCAAATAAGTAGGCCAAGTGAAGAATGAAACATCGACGCCAGGGAACAACAAGTGCAAAATACAAGAAACTGAACAACAGATTGAATATGATAATTCCTCTGACAAAGTTCGATATCAATCAGTAAAGAGGCAGTAGTCATACAATATTTCCCAGTGGTTGTGATATTCTACCTGAATGAAAAACTGAAATTAAAAAAAGGTTTTTCCAAGTATGAAAGAGTGCAATTATTTCACAAAGATGGTGACTTAAAGGCTGTTTCTTACCATTATTTTATTTGACTTGAATTACAAAGCCAGTCCTACAAAACCCTGTACAAAAAGCTGTATGTCTTTCAAAGAAATGCCAAACAGACACATTTTACCAGTTGGAGATGGTTACCTGAGACAATCTTACAGCTCATGGTGATTGGTTGGAAAGATTTCCCAGGAGACTCGGCAGGGCTGGGTGGCTGTCCTTGAGGAACAATCTTACAGCTCGCCGTGATGGGCTGGAAGGCGGAGTTACCATGGGAACCCAGAGTGATTTTGTCACTTGCTTTGAGTCTGGTCGGGGTGCGTTCACCAGCAGTGAGGCCTGTGCCGTGTCCCCCAGCAGACCTCCCTGTCTCTGCTTTGATGTGACCTGGGAGGAGACAGTGGAGAACACGAGGAGAGGATCATTAAAACTCCCTCTCAACCTCATCTAGAGTTAATTAGTGAGACTCATCCTGGCACAAACAGATAGTGTTTGTGTGGGGAGGAGGGGCTGGCATGAGGATAAGAGGATGAGAGTATGGTAGAGTCAGGAGAGAGAGAGCTTGAGATATCCAGTTTCATCAATAATTCACTGGCCTGCAGGGAAAAGGATGGGCAGAGGACAACAAAACCACTGAAATTTGGCCCAGTCTGGATTAGAGGGTGAAAATTAGTAATGGCCAGTGATCAAAGTGATCAAAGTGACAGTCCGTAGTAAACAGTCTCTAGATCTTGTACTGCAGTTCACACAAGTGTTACATTACTACTTTTTACTACTACTACCACATTATAAAAGTATGTCTACTAATAGACATACTTTTCTGTGTGTCTACCTTTGTCTATGCTGGGATCCTGTGGAATGGGAGAGCTGGAGCATCCAGCAGCCTGGGTGAGAGAGGAGGGGGACGTAGGGCTGGCTGCTCTGTGAGTCACCTTGGAGAAGGGCTGAGGAACGTAGTCCTCCCCTAGAGAGTTCCTATGGAGCTCCACATCAACCACCTGGAACAATATAGCTTATCATCAGAGTAATGCTCTGAGAGCGAGAGTGAGTGAGAGCATGTGAACCAGAGGGAATATGTATAACTTACAGTTTCTGCTCCGAGTGTCTGCAGTCCAGTATATGTTCTGTCCAGCTGTATGGGAAGAGAACAGAGAGAAGTGGAAATAAAGACTATGGGCTCTATTTTTGTGAATGAAGGCACAGCGCAAGTCTAAACTCTAGGGCACAAGTGGGCATGTCCAGTCCATTTTGGTATTTTGGTGACCAGAGTCGCAAGCCACAACTGCGGCAGATTGGTCCAAGAGGTTGGATTAAGAGCAATACATTATCAGTAGGTGTGGTGAAGGCTGGCCTCAATTCTAGCCAATCAAATCATTCATTTAATTCCCTTTAAAAGCAGTGTGCTCACATAATGGCACATTTTTGTGATGGCTGCGCCAAGTCCTAACCGGTGCAGCCATAAAAGCTTAACATGTCAAAAAGAATGCATTCAGTTAGTCCATGGGTGATGGATTTACCTCAGTCTGGGGTAAAATACAGCCTAATATGCACAAAACCGGTTTGTGGGATTTTGGACAGGTCTATGCTCACATGAGAAAAGCCACAAAAATAGCACTGCATGACTGTCTTGTGCTTCAGATGTGGTCTTCACAGCACAGGCATAACATATCCACCAAATTACCAAACTGGCGATGGTGTGGAAAAGTTGTCATTGCACCTCACAAAATCACCAATGCCCCAGTGAACAGTGGCCCTGTTTATACCCGGCATTAACATGCGTCCTGGGTGATCCGATCGCAAGTCAACAGCTCTAAGCACAGGTGTGAACGCACCCAAGACGCATTGAGGACACATTGAGATCAGAACACATTCGGAGGTGGTCTGGGCCGCATATGGCCACATTCTTTTAGCAGTGTGAACGCGAATGTGTCCTGGGCCACCTACTCAACTGACGTCCTCTGTAAGTGGTAGGGCTGTCAAAAATTGGCCAAAAATTATGTTTGATTACTCCTTCTAAAAAAACATAGTTTCAAACCATTCCAATATCTATTATGTCCATAAGAGGGCAAACCAATACAATGAGAGCTATTTATTTCAACATAAACATGTCTTTTAAAAGATCAACATACCTACACATTACAAAATAAACAAATAAAATAATGTCCTATACCATAAAACTCTCCCCCCCCCAGGTATAAACAGGGCCAGTGACTGCGCTGCGGTTGTGCCAGAACATAATAATGGTAGAGGAATAGACAAATCTGTCAAAAACTACTAAAAGCTATGAATTAGAACCACTATATTATGAATGATTCACTGTAATAATAATAATTCAATGTAATGATTTAGTCAAATGACAACATACATACATCACCAACATCTTTTGCCAAATATCAACTTAGTTCTACTTTAGTTACTACTTAGTTTCTACTTAGTTCTACTTTGCACAGTGTGCCTAGACCAGTTTGTAAACACTGGGAGGTGTGCACACAACCCTGGGGCAGAAGATGTCTGCCTATGACGGGTGACGTCATTGGTTTGTTATTTCTTCTTCGTCTACGTCCGTAATACATATTTGTCATTTAGTTATTGAACCTTTATTTACTCAGGGTAGGTTGGCTGAGCATGCATGCTCTTTTTCATCAACACCCTGCTCAATTTAATTTACAGATAGATATTAATAGATAACGATTACTTTATGATAATGTTAAGCCGCCAGGCAAGGTGTCATATTGGGAAGCATGGATAAATAGGATAAATGACTAATACTAAGACAGCGAGCATTAGGAACATACAGTAATTACATAATTTTGCCATGTGATGAAAAATCTGAGGAGAAAAAGAAAAAATATGTGATTGTATTCTTGCTTTGGCAATTGAATCTCCTGCCCCAAGTCTGTGACGCTGCAGAGAAACCAGTGTATACTACTGCTGCTTCCCACTATACAAATGCTCCTACACTGAACAATCCTTTGGCTTTGACCTTAGTTATTTTTTCCTGTAGTCTATTGTTATACAGTGCATTATGTCTGCACTATATGTAATGTCCTGCTACATTTTGTTGTGGGCCTAGTATGGAGTGCAAATTCCTTGTGCAGCTCTTGTGCTTCGCAAATTTAAGAGATAATAAATAACTATTATTGATGTCTCATTTGCAACTTACCAACAACAGAGATGCAAGTCAACAAAGACAAATATAAAGTAGAGAGTACAGCATCAGGAAATCTAAAAGAGGCACAGTGACTATCGTATGGGAATATACACTGTGTATCAATCGAAAGAGGAAGGCAAGCTGACTGTTGTAACCTGACCTTCAGCTGGTGGATGATGTCGATGCGTTTGTTGCGGGGGTCTTTGAAGTGGATCTGGATCCTGACGGGAAACTCACCCCAGCCTCGCCGTGTCAAGTGGAAAGGAGGTTCACTGAGGACAGATGCATGCAAAAAGACTTATGTAAAGTCATTGAAATATGCTTCTGGAAAATAACTATTGAGGATGCATCACAACGCTAATCTCCTACCCTCATGTCTGACTCAACTGGAGTTAATAATCTCCTAAAATCAATGACTTAAAGGTTCCTCTTTCATTTCCTCTCTCTTTGAAGCCGGGGGTTTTCATCCCCAAAGAACAGACTGATCTGACTGCCTGCATTCACAAGAGCATATCTAAGTATGTGCGTGTGCGTCAATGTCTGTGAGCATCAGAGAGAATGTGTATGTGACTGAGTGGTGCATTTGTTTTTTATGTGCATTTGTCCCACACATGTACACTGTGCCAGAATCAACAAAGATCATTGGGTCTGTGCGTCGTTAAGAGGGAATGAAGACTTGAGTCAGTCAGCGGGGGCTTATGATGGGGCTGCTACGCCAATGTGAGCACCTTGTCAGCTAAAACAGCCAGGAGGCTACGGCTCAGGGTCAGGATTGCTGAGTCATAGAAGAGATCAGTCACACAAAAGCCACGGGCAAACTTAAATCCTTTGCCACGTTTAGAAGATTAAAACTAAAAAGGAGGTATCTCAACTTCAGCACTTGAGGCCATCACAGTTCTGCACCATATAGACACTGTAGCTCCTCCTAACTGTATAACACTAGCGCTTGATTATGAGCCTGCGTGCCACACTGACCTCCACCCCTCAGTGCTCTGGGCTGAGACAAGCCCTCTGAGACAAGCCCTTCTGAGTGATTACACCGTCTGTATGAGCTGGGTGTGTCTCCAGTATTAGTCATGTGTTGATGTCGACTCCTAGTCTGACTCATAATAGACTAAATAACGTCATAGAGCTCCGCCTAAGGATGTGACTTTTACTTTTTTCAGTTTGAATAAATGTTGGCCACAGGCAAAGATTTAGTTTGACCGATTTAGGCTGACCGTCAACTTATGTACATCAACTTATGTACATCCATATGTGGTTCTGGATCATCAACTTTTCCACACGGGGGCACTGTTAATCACAGGGTTTTCATTGCTGCATGTTTACTGCTGAGATGTGTTACTACAGAATATGAACCACAGGCAACTGCTTTTAGTTCTAGACCATTTCTGCACTTAATAGCTGGTCTGAATCTTCTGTTGAGATCCAGACTGAATTGGCAATATCAGTCAAAGATGAAGACTGGCTCCTATGTATCCAGGCGGTGCTGTGTTATCCAGCATTTTCACAACTCTTTAGTATGGCAAGTAGTGCATGGAAAAGGATAGGGCAAACTATTGACCTAGATTCATAATGTTGGTCTATGCCTAGATGTAAATATTGTGTCTATGGGCAACACAGCACCATGAGCAGAACAAGTTTCACCACATCTCTCTACCGTCTATTCTTGTCTGAGGCAGTCATGTAACCATAACACACGTGCTTGAATAACAAGAGAGAAGCCCTGCCTATATCAGCAGACAAGTGCATGAGCAAACAAGTGCACACAGATTGGCACACGCACCTGACTTCCACCAGGTCGTTGGGTTTATAGCTGGGATGCAAGAAGAACCAGACTTTCTTTACAAAGTGGTCAATGCTGGGCTCCCTCCTGCAGCCCCTGACGTACAGCATCCACTTATGAGTAGACTGGTCATTCTCTTCCCGCTTATCTGGGGGGATGTACCTGAGGGAGAGAGACAGAGAAGAAGAGCCAGAGGGGGGTAAAGAATAAGACGTCAGTAAAGGTTAGAGATAAGGGAGACAGTTTGAGACACTTGAGAGAGAGGAGTTTAGAGATGTATTGGGAGAGAAACAAGGGCCCGGGGCACGCAATGTGGGAGGGAGAGAAGGTGTGTGATAGACAGGTGGGCTGTCAAGCAGCAGCCGCTGGTTCTGAGAATTTTGTATTCCACTCAAAAAAGGGCAGGAGGGTACAACTTCCTTGAAGGGGAAAAATATCAAAAGCAAAAAGGCTTCCTGGGACACAGCCCACTATTCAATGTTAACAATTTGGCATAGCTCTTGTTTATTTGCTTCACTTGTCTCATTTGTTTAAATAAAAAGTAGGTAGCTAACTTATTGCACTTTTACCTTAGCACTGGTTCTGCTCTTAGATGCTTGTTTAGGAAGGAAATGCACTTAAGATTTCTGGTGACTAGTAGTTCTCTACCTACCTATGGTGAATGCACTTATTTTAAGTCGCTTTGGATAAAAGCCTCTGCTAAATGACTGTAATATAATGTACAGCTATGCATTATAGTACAGGAGAAATACAGGTATGTCCCATTGAACCCTCTAGGACATATACAGTGCATGAGATAAAGATCCATGGGCCTCATCAATCAAGTGTCTTGTCCTTCATATCACACTGAAACAAATGGTCTTCGGGAGCTGTCAATAACCTGAATCGCTGCTTGAGAAATATAGGCACAGGGGAAGAGCAATTAGTTAGGTGGTATTTTCAACCTGCATCAAGACTGGGCTTGACCTGAGTTATTATTCAACTCTTACTCAACAGTAATAAAAACAAGACCTTCTAAGAAACTCAACTGAAAGGCTAAGCACAGCAACAAAAATGTTGACGTAGAGAAGACAGGGCTGACTTGGGGTTACTGTAGGTCAGGGCTGGGCGGTATACTGAAAATATACCAAAACAGAGACTATGAATCTTTCACCGACCTAATTTTCCACAGTCTGTATGTTTGGTAAACGCATTCCTCTAGTGCAGTCCAGTGCATGTGTTCCTTTAACTGTGTAGTTAAAAGGTACAATCCACAATTGGTGAAATTGTGCAGAGAAGATGAAGTTGTGACTGAAGTACAGATGCATAGAAAATAATCAAAATACCTCTTTAGAGAACTTGTAAGATTGTACCTTCAAACCAGTGGTTCTCAATCCAGTCCTCAAGGACCCCCTATCCTGGAGGTTTTAGCTCCAGCCTTACTCAGACACACCTGAACCAATTAGAGGCTTCACGTTTTCATGATACTTTAAATGGTTCAGGTGTGCCTGAGTAAGGCTGGAGCTAAAACCTGCAGGAGAAGGGGGTGCTTGAGGACTGGATTGAGAACTGCTGCTTTAAACAACAGTTATTTTATAGTGATCATGCTTGTTTTTTGTTTTATTAGCATTTACAGACATGTAGTTGACAGAGGGTCATGACACTAATATAGAATGTGCACCAAGACAAAACACACTAACAAATTATCTTTCCATTCATCGTTATCGAGGTAAATGTCGTATCGTGATATGGATTTCAGGTCATGTCGCCGGCCCTACTGTAGGTTATTCATTTGGAAAGTTCTGTTTTAGTCTCTGGCATTCCTGAAATCTCCCCTATTCCTAATCTTTGGTACTGTACTCTGACACCACACCTAGGATCACCCAATAACTGTCCTATTAAAACACAGCAGGTGAGGAAATAAAAGGCACATTCTGTTTTTCTAGTGGCCATATTCATAAAAAAAAACAGAACAGAAAGGTAAGTTGTGATGCTGTGTTGTCATGTTAAGCTATGTTGCATATTTACAATGTGCTCCTACGCTGGACGACCAAATCAAAGTAAAAAATGCTCTTTGATATTCTGGTTGCCTACTCTAACGTGCCACTGAGTTACGAGCATGATTGAGTGAGTGAGGCTTTCCCTGAGGTAGGTTACGTACTTGGACACATTCCCCACGACAATCGTCTTCTTTGCATAGAGTCTGGAGGCCTCATCTCCAGTGGTGTGGTAGGTCACCCTCTGCTCTGCTCCCGCCGATGACGGAACACCAAATGTGTCCTACAACACAGAATGGAAAATTTAAGTGACTTGGGGTAGGATAAGAAGAATGGAAGGTTAATGTTGATGTCAGCTTCCCATCCATCAAACAATCAATAGCCCAGTCATCTTTGTCCACTGATCTCACCTTGCCTGTGTTACGTCCAGGCCTGCGTTCCTTCCTGCCGCTGTCCTCTCTCCATGCTCCCTCTCCATCCCTCTCTGCTCCATCTCCTTGCTGTGAGAGGGACTCAGACTCTGAGGGGGCCAGGGAGGGCGTTTCAGACCCCTGGTTGAGAGGGGAGGAGGAACGGGAGGGGGATTCCAGAAACCGCCGGATGGCTGGATGGTTCAGCACTGCAGAGTCACTCTTAGAGGACTGCTGAAAAATATAGGAATTGCAATTGCTGCAACCATACCATCTCACTGTCTTACCTCAACCAACAGCAGATTTTGTATGTATACTGAAGAAGAAATGTACCTCTGGGAGCTTTGTCAGCCCAGCATTGGCGTAGTAATTGGCCACTATACAGGCCCTTAGCTTGTCCATCATCCTCCTGGCTTCATTGAGTCGCTGCAGTAAACATAGAGAAATAATGACGCAAAATGTAATGCTTCACGCTGTTACCAGATGGCAACTAGAGAAGAATTCCTTTCAATAAGTATTTTCACTCTATATCAAAACAATTCATTCCTCCATTATATAAATATTAAAACAATACAAAACAACTGCAGCAGAGTACAATGGAAACTAGAAAAGAACCATTTACTAAAACATCCAGTTACCTGGCTAATCACATCTATCTCATGCTCTTTGTTCTTCATCTCCAAAGAGAATTGCTCTCTGATGATGGCTTCAATCTTCTGTACTGTTGCCTCCCGGGCTGTGACAGTGAGTACACAGGAGAAACACAGAGATTAAGTACCAGAAAGCACCATGGGTACAACTGAGTATGGTTAGTTGGAGGGAATGTCACAACAACTTTGCCAAGCACCTAAAGCTGGTGTACTGGCTCTAAAACCAGAGTCTGATCTTACCATTATGCTCTGCCACTTTGTTTCTCTTGTTCCCCTGGACCACTGATATGTCCTCGTAGTCTGGATCATTATCCTCTATTTTCCTCTTGATTCCTGACATGATTGCCTAGAAGGAAGAAAAGAAAATGTGCATGGCTAATCACATCTACGCTAGAATGGTCAATTATCTTTTTTAAAAACCTTTAGCATTGGGTTAGCCGGCTAGTAGACAAGTCGCAAGATCCAGTCAATAACCGCAGCTAACGTTAGTGGCTAGCTAGCTCTGCTAACATAATAAACGTTAGCACGCAGACTCATTCACTGCATAAGCCTCGATAGCCGTCTACCACCTTGCATTGTTTTGTAGCATACAGTTGACACGCTATTTAAACAGACGAAATTCATCAATAAAGTTAAACGGATTAGCCTTAACATTACATCATAGTAATACACTCTCACGGCCTAAGTGTTTGCGAAACCTGCCCGTACCTCTCGTTCATGCAGCCGGCAGCAGCTAACACTAGCAGGCTAGCCTGCTTCGCTACCGTTAGCTAAATTAGCACACATGCAAACACCGTTACAACATGATATGAAATTCAAACTTACTGGAGCAAAGCCCTGTGGACCAACTATTCTCTGTGAGGCAAGTGCCTTAATTCAAAGCCAACATACCAGTGTGCTATATTAATCTTAAAGGCTCGTGTTTAGAAAATTGGTAAATCTCGAAGTGGACGAGTAAACTAAATCGTGGAGATTAGCCTTGCAATTCGTGAAAATGGCCACCAGGTGCCACTACTGTACCAAACAGATGATACTTCTAAGGGGCACAAAGCAAAACTGCAAAACTGAAAGGATATGATAATTACTAAAGAAAGTCGGGGGGGGTTCTGGGGTTGCAGCAGCATAACAGTATCACAATAAAGGCCTAAATATTAGAATAGTGGATGAAAGAATCAGGATGTACAGCGGAAGGGTGGCATGTTTACATATATACAAGTAATAAGACTGGGAAGAGCAGCTTGTGAATGAATGGATGGTACATGTATACAGAGTTAATGAATGTCAATGGCAAGATGATAGATGGCTCTTTATTGTCCCCAGAGGTGAAATTGCAGTTATGCAGCAGTGGATGTACAGTCTGGGAGGTTGTTTAATGAGAAGAATCTTGCACCACTCTGCATTGTTTATTGTGAAATTCAAAGCCACTGTCCCCATAGGAACCTCTAATGAGAATGGTTGTGTTTTGGTGAAACCCAACCATAATATGGAGCACATATATCAAAAAATAACACTATGCCTTTGTGAATAAGTAATGTTTATTGCACACAAGATGCCTACTTGACATATTGTGGTTTGTTTTCTATATCCTGGTTGAACTAAAAATATCCGTTTTAATTTCCTTCTAATGATTGACTCACCCCTTCAAGAAATAAGAGCCATACGGACTAGCATGCAACAGTTTTAATAAGAGCTCTTGTTTCTTGTGTCTGGTTGTTGTTGATTGATATTCTGTCTCAGTGGGTGGCGGACCATTAAGACAGCAGCTGTGGGTTCCTCCTTATCACAGTCTGTAATCATACAGCTCCTCTTCTATCTTCCACATCTCCCTCTGGTATGAAGACAGACCAATACAGTAATCCAAATTAATAATTCATTGATAAATAAAAACACCCCAAATCCCTTTTGGGGCCAGTCTCCTCCACCACTGCCAGCACAACAGCTGCTTCTCCTCTGTCTACATATTTGTCTCTATATTCTAAATCAAAACACAAAGCCGGGTTTAACAAAGACCACAAGCTATAATTAAGACATCTGTCATGGAGGATTTTAATATCACCATTTGGTAACTGAATATGATCCACACCACTATAATTTCATCACAAAATTACTATGTTGTGAAGTGCTGATGATTTAATTTAAAGCTACAGCTTGTGTAATAACTGTATTTCCATATGCCCTGCCTCTGAATCCCATGCATGTAATACCTATCAACAGTTGACTAATGAATGAAAACCTGTATCTGTGACTCAGCCTCAGAATGGGAGTGAAATATCTTTCTGCCCGGGGCTATGAGACACCTGAGGATGGTGTGAAGACAGACACATGGACAGACAGTATACAGTTTAGCACTAATGAGACAGTACACAGGTTTCAGTATAGAAGGAAAAACTTTATTGATGGTTCACTTACACAAGTTATAGTTCAACATACTGCCGTTTACAAAATTATCTCAGCTAGACAAGGAGCATTCGAGACGAAAGTGGTGCTAAAATATCACATCATATAAAAGATAATGAAAGTTAATATCAAAATTATATGATTTCATTCCCCTGTTTTTTCTGTTATTAAGGCACATAGGGCAGCATTCTCCAATTGGCAGGTGAATCCTCCCATCTTTTCCCATAAATGCAATTTCAATAAAGTCACCTTTGGGATTGAATCAAATCCACTTTGGCTTATGTCTGTATTCATATCCATCAATCAAATTTCCATGTTCACCTCCTCAGTTATTTAAGGCAGAACACTTGCACATGTCAGACAGTCAAAACAATACAACCAATCTCAGCAACACACACACAATCCCAAAAGTCACCACACCAAGAAAAACAATGGATAATCTTAACAAAGCAAACATTGTATTAAAGCCTCTACATGGCTAATAATGAAAATCAATAAATCAACGTTATAGAAAAGGACAGTGTTTGTGTCCTGTTTGGAGTAAATACTCAGTGAAATCACAGACGCACACACACACTCAGACTCTCTCTCTCTCTCACTCTATCTCTCTCCCTCTCTTTGTCCTTACCTCTTTCTTGCCTGTCAGCCTCCCCTGGTCGGCCATCTGAGTCACCCTGAGCAATTCTGCAAGGGAGTTACTAAATTCACCATTCCTGCCTGTGATACTATTGAAGGCATGGCACTAAATGCTTGGAGTATAGTTTAAGCCAAAATACCAATGAACAAACATCTTTGACCCTAAAGATGACATTTTCCCGACGTTGTTTTTGTTGTTGTTGTTGTGTATTGGAGCCATAGCAGGCAGTGGCCAACAGGAGGTGCTGACAGGCCTCTTTCCTCTCTCTAACATACGTCGCATGAAAGCAAAGAACATTTACTGATACAGTAAAAGAAATCATATTTACATTGTCAGATAATTCTACATTTAACAGGATTCTGTCAAAGTGCACAATTGGGGCTCTCAGTTACAGAAAAACACAATACGCAAACAAAGAAGAGTTACATTTAAATACGAGTTGAAAAAAAAAAGTTTCAAAGTTACCATATTCACAGCAATATCTCTAGTCTATCGACACCAATTGTAATAAAAGGTGACTTTTACTGACCAGGATCCAAACTGTTCACATCCCCTCTCCCTCAGAACTCCTGTGTGAGGTATAGCACAGGCAACACATTTGCTGAGCCTTGAACGCACACACACGCACACACACACGCACACACCTGGAGGTATCTATGGTTACCCCGAGTTACATTTTTACATGTAAGCGTACAGGTGAGAGGTGCCAACATCAGCGGGGCAGAGTTCTCATAAGGCTGGAACTGTTTGTGGCAAAGCAGACTGGCAACTGATAATAGTGACCTCCATAGCTACCATGCATCCAGACCGAGTAGTAAAAGTCACATACATAACATACACACACAGCACTTATTTTGAGCAGTCTTTGAGTTTGATCTACAAAGGCTTCTCACCAAACATCATCTACCAAACACCCACACACCCAGTACACCAATTAACTAATCTTGATAAGCAATAGACACACTCTCACTTTAGCTACTTACAACATCCAAATGTAAAAAAGACAAATAAGTATAATTTATAAAAACAAAAAGAAAATGTCATTAATGTGTGTAATAATAATAATGATGATGATAATGTGGCGTCATAAAGCTTAAAGGGAGGTACGACTGTGAATCCTAAAGCGTCAGGTGATGACACAGCAGATACAGTGATAAAAGAAACAGATAAGGGAGGTGGAACAAGGTGGAAAGTGGAGGGATGAGGGGGAAAAGGAAGCGAGAGGGAAGACCTAACAGGAAAAGGAAGCGGATAAAGTGGTGTGTTAGGCCCAGACCACAAAAATAAAATCTGAAAATCTGTAGCTACGTTCCAATGTTTTTAAACAGCCTCCACGCCTTTTCTCCTCTCCTCTCTTCCTGCTCAGGTTCAAGGGTCGAGAGCATCTCAGATTCAGCGTTTATTTATGATCACTGATACTGTGGGTGTAGAGTACAGCTAGCAAACTTTTAACCACATTCTTATCAGGTCATTTTGAGTATTAAGGAAAAGAGTCAAGGAATGGAGGGTATTAGAGCATTTTGATATTCTCTGGTGGAGCTATACTATTTCTACGTAATTGCTGGAGTGCAGTGGGTCGAGAGCTAGGAATCAGCGCCAGCCACTCATTTGTCAGTCAAAATAGATTCAGATCAGTTTTATTCTGCTGGCCCATCAGTGCATGGTTCTGCATGGATATCTTCCAATATCTGCCTCAAGGCATTGTTTTGTTCATTAGTACTCTCTGTGATCACTTCAACTCATCAGCGACCGAGATCTTCGGGTGCTACGAGGTGATGTCACTGAGCACAGCGTTGGGAAGGTTACTTTCAAAATGTACAGTATGTAGACAATGTAGACAGATTACTGATTACCTGCTTGTAATCTGTAATTACTGTAATCTGAAATCAGTACTCTGTAATTACTAAAACTCAGTATTGTTATTAATGTTATCAGTCTTTTTGGTTACTTTTGGGATACTTTACCAAAAAAACGTAAATGTAAAATATGCAGTTAAGCAAAGAATTTATTATTATTATTTGTTAGAGACTTGAATTTGGTGTTTGAGTTATTATCTTCTTTTACACCCAGCATCACACATTATTTCAAAATGTGTGAAAATATTAGCATCTACACTCTCACTATCCAAATACCCTTTTTTCTTAAAACATTTTTTGGTAATCCAACAAGTAATTATGTTTTTTCAAAAATATCTGCTTATTACTGTGTTTTTACAGTAAATGTAACTAGTTACAGTTGCCATTTTCATAACCAGATTAATGTAATCCCATTACATGTGATCCGGTTCTTCCCAACCCTGTGCGGCCACTACTAATGTGTGGCATGCATCTACCACGTTGATCTGATTCCACTTCGGCTCAAGTTACAGATGGTGGTTACAGATGGTGGTGTCTGAGCATTTCTGTGGAAATGCTCAGACAAAGATGCTCAGATAAAATGCTCAGATAAAGAGTACTGGTGAAGGGTACACAACACAGAAGACACATATCACCACAAAGAGTCGCTACATGATGCTGTGAGAAAATAAGTTAGCTGAATGGTGTTGTGGTCTGAATTACTATATAGGTCTCTTCTAAAGACTTGTGATTGTGTTCGTGTCAGGTGGATGTGTGTATTTGTAGAGCCTGACTTTCAAGAGTTTAAGTTCTTAAGAGAGTGCGCTCATGTGAGAGAGTGCGTGTGTCAGTGTATGTGTTCATGGTCATTGTCTGTGGTACTTGTCGTTGTAGCGGTGGATGGTGACACAACCGTGGTAGGAGATTGGCCGCGGCATGGCTGCCACTCCAGTGATGATGCCTGTGGCCGGGTCGTAACACAGGATGGTGTCCGAGGCTTCGCCGGTCTCCCCTCTGCCACCAAGGATGAAGATCTTACCATTACATACTGACATGCCACAGCTCTCCTGCAGGGGGGGAGAAAGAGAGGCAGAGAAGAGAGTTAAGAGAGTTAAGAGAGAGAGAGAGAGAGAGAGAGAGAGAGAGAGAGAGAGAGAGAGAGAGAGAGAGAGAGAGAGAGGTAGACAGATGTTCTTTAATGAGACATCTCACAACAAAACAGAGCACATAACTAAAAGTAACTTAAATAAAACA
>CABFOQ010037773.1:2394-17551 GCA_900660455.1 Gephyroberyx darwinii
CTAACCCTCTCTGCCAACAGTGTGTGTGTGTGTGTGTGTGTGTGTGTGTGTGTGTGTGTGTGTGTGTGTGTGTGTGTGTGTGTGTGTGTGACAGAGAGAGTATGTATGTGAGCCTGCTTCTGTCTTCCACTGTTCCTCACAGCAGGGTGCTTGCTGTTCTACTTTTGCTATGCCGATGCATCACAGATTCCACAATGATGTAATGCCATGCAACAGATGAGCAGAACAATTGCTGTGTGTGTGTACTCTGAATATTTTCTATGTGCGCGCATGTAACACGTACATGTTCTTTGTGTGAGTGCATGTGGGGTTTTGTGTGTGTGTGTGTGTGTATATATTTTCCCACTGTCCTGTTCTATTTGCCCAACATCGCTTCAAACCACGGACACTAGCGCCTGTCAGCTCAGGACCAGCTCTGTGTTTTTCTGTAAGGGCAGATACGGCGTGTTTCCTCTTGTCTATTTATGCTATGTGAAATGAAAAAGCCACAGGGGTATCACACAAGAGATTTGTCTTTCTTTGTGAATGACAGCATTACATTTCAATCTGTTGCTTCTGTTGTTTGTCTCTCTCCCTCTCTCTCAATCTCTCTCTCTCTTGTATTTCATGCATACGTTGTGTCAGTAGGTATACCTTGCTCCAGTGTACATGCATCCCACTTTTCATGCAGTTGCTGTACAGATACAGAGTCTATTTTGTCTCCAATATGATTGCTAAGTAAACAAGACTTTAACAGACTCATCTTTGATCTCCCCTCGGCGTTCGTTAACATTACAATACTTGTCGGAAATAAAAACACATGCTCGTTTGCTCCTTCTCAATTACCCTTCTGCAAACACTTTTCCATCAAAGGCCTGCTGACAACACCTCAGGAAGGAAGTAAAGAGCCCCGAGCCAAAAGCCTAGGAGCCCAGGAGGAATAGCAGATTATTGTTGAACACTCTTGTCTTTGGATGTATTCCAAGAGTGGGAAGCTATCCACAGAAAGGAATGATTGCACCATAAGGGAAAAACAATATACTAATACCACAGTGAGATATCGTTGTACTTCATGTGTGAGTAAAAATGAAAAATAAAACAAATTGAAAGCAATCAAATGTCAATAAAGATTCATGCAATCTAGATTATCTTCTTAAATCTCAACTGCTAAAATAAGGCAACGTTTAGGAATCTGGGAAAACAAAATACAGTTTCAGGTTGTGTACCCACTGTTGCACACATACAACCACATGTATAGACCTCTTGGATTTCATGTGGCACGCTTGTCTCTTCTAAGCAGTGCATTGCTGTAACCCTCCATTCCTCTTCAGTTACTCTCATTTCTACTTTGACTACGGGGCGTTGGCTGCAGCAGAGTAGAGTATCACCAACACACTCCAAGAACACCACACATACAACATAGCTAATGTTAGATATCTGTGGCACGCTGACAAGGAGTGCATTCAGGGCATTCATTAGTATTGTCGGACAGTTCATCACATCTTATTATGTTTTATTTCTTGAATCTAGTAAGTAAGAAGTCATGTAATGAATGTTTAATCCAGCTTGATCAAATATAGTATATATATAGTAGTAACTGTCTTTGCTCTGAAAGAGTTCAGTAGGGTATAGGCAGGTAATAGGAGAGAGAGAATTGTACCATGAAGTGGGCTAAACTGTCAGCATGACTCACATGTCATCTTTAGATTGTATTTAAGTGTTTTGAACATTTTTCCCTTAAAGTTTGTTTTAATTCTGTCTTTCTTGCTAGCAAAGCTGAGATGAGGTCGCATCAATACATCTTAATGGGACATTTAGCGTGTAAGGTTGACTCCATCAGACTACTGTATGGAGAGAAAAGTAGAAGAATTGGTTTTCTTGTAGACAGCTTTTGAGTCCAATCCTTGAAGTTTCAAAGAGAATGTAAATCATGCAAAATAGAATTTGGATTTCATACTTCCACACACATTTCCATAATTTCCTTCTTACTATAATAGAGTACTTTGCAGAGCTCAGACAAAAAAATCCCAAATAAATGTATTTTCAAATAACTAAAACAATATATGTGACATTTCCATTCTGTTGTTGGATAGCTGGTAATCGTACCTTGCACTGTCAATATGAGTGCTACCCCAACTAAAAACAGATTGGTCCTAACCAAGGTAAGTTTATAACAAAAACCACCACCACCACAAAAAGGGTGTGTGTAACCTTTGGGAGCCCTTTGGGAATCTTTCGTCGGCGCCTGCTCTATTGGCATTTCTCCCTATTAAAGTCGGAGAAGTAAAAACTATGCAGTTTCACTTATCCAAACAGGTCCGTAATCTTCCACTTGTCTACTTTCACCGCGGTGGCACGCACTACGTCTCATATGCACAAATAAACCTTTAGACTTTGTTAAAGACAGGTATACCCCAAATCTCCAATGTAATGAAATCAAAGATGGCTGACAGACGCCTCGATTTCTCTACACAATTTCTTACCTCGATTACTATACAAAATGTTCCCTTTTCACCTATGTAGAGCCTAATATTTCAGTTCTTTTCATCTTCGTCCTGACAACTGACTCCTGTTATATTTCCGCAGTACCGCACTATCTAGCCCTATGTATTATGTGGCCCTTCTTAGTGCTTGTGGCCCCCAAATGATGATGCACAATGTTTACTGGTCGGTTCTGATTGAGAGAGACCTAGAGAGTGAGAGGGGGATTGAGTGTGAGGAGGGAGGGAGGACGGACATACAAGAGTGCTGATCGGTTAAGAATATGATGTCACACAACTGTGAGCCAACCCAGCGCCATGTCTCGACTACCATTTTTAACCAGTTAGGTTAAAAAACACAAGTCTGTTTTCGTGTATTTTACCGTATCATACCAGCATATTCAAAATACAGAGTAAAATGTACACAGGTTGGCAGGTCTGGATTGGTACGTGTGTGTTCATTTATGTGTGTGTGTGTGTGTGTGTGTGTCTGGAGGCCTCTGTTCTCTCTTGCCCAACTCCCCAGGCAGAAGACCCCTGTCTTGCCTGCCATTTCTCAGCCTGACAGCTGAGAGCTAGACAGCGGAACGAGAGAAGAGGGAGGGCGGGAAGGAGGAAGGGAGGGCTTGAGTTTGAGGAGGGTGGAAAGAAAAAAGAGATGGGGAAAGAGGCAGACGTGTCGAGTGAATAAAAGGGGAGGCTATCGCAAGATCATCCCTTCCCCTTCCTCCCGTCTTAGGGGACCAGGTGTTCTTCTGAGGGGGGTGCAACTGCAAGGAATAAAATGTACCCTGGTGTTTCACTTTACATCACTGCACCTGCATCTGCAGGGGTGGGAGGTGGGGCACTAAAGACAAGGCATTGGATAAGGTTGGTCTCTAAGGGGTACTGACTCAGTGGTTACAGCACCCTACATCAGACCTGTGTGCCCTCACCAGCACCTTCTGCCCCTGCCTGACACATCACCTTGAAATCAATGCCAGGTTTTGAGTCAGCAACTCACGCATTTCTCTTTTCTCAAACTGAACTCTTTTTTTTCTGACTGGTCAGGTATTCTCTGTTCAGCTTTTTCCTGTTACTATTTTTGGCTATTTTTGTGACAGCTGGGTAAGAGGCAGGCGCTCTCTGTTGTTGTTGTCTTTTTGTGCCTCATATTTACTTAGTTTAGCACAGAGGCTCTATTGGCTTTGTCTTATTATGCAGCAGTATGTTTGGCAGCCAAGTAGCAAACCATTTCTCACTGTTTTCTATGATCCACAGTAATTGTTGTTGATTCAGTTAGCGCAGGTGTCAGTTAAAGCAGCCCCATTATGTATATACATATGTCTTATGTAGCTTATGTAGAATAACATTAAATAAGCTTTCACCTGCACCCATGCAGACTTTCTTCTTGTTCCACCAGTAGAACAGTATTAAATGCATGCAGCCAGCTAAAGCTATCAGTGAGGTTTATTTGTTGTTCTCTTGTCTGTGGCAGACTGGGGGTGGTTCAGGCGTGGGCTGGATGCAGGAGAGAATCGGGATGCTGGGCTGGTTCTCCCTGCGTCCGCTACAGTTGCAGCCAGGAACCTTTTTAACTGTTTGTGTTTCAGTCGGGAGAGAGAAAGGAGAAGGAGAGAACAGAGAGGACAGGGAGCATTGGACCGGCATCTGGAAAGCTGTCCTGCTAGCTTTGGAGCTCGGAAACTGACCCGGTATCGGAGTGGAGGAGCTGACCTGGAAGAGCTAGCATGAGGCGTGCCGACGGAGGAGACTGAGCTGGAAAGTGACAGTCAAGACCGGTTTAGTTCATGTTTAAGTTAAATAAAATGGCGTGCCGTCCAGTGAACTCCATGCCTGTGTCTGTCACGGCCCCGGGAGTCACAAGTCCGCTACATAGTCATCCTGTGCTTTGAGGCACTACTCTGGCTGGCTTTTTGGTTAGCCTGTTTGTCTATGTTAGCCATGTTGTGTTAGCCTAACACTGGAGGGTGAGGTCTGTCCTCTACCGGGTCGTTCCCCCCTTGAGGTCAGGGCGTGAGTCAGAGGCCTGATTCCGTCACCCCAGGTTACCAGCTCACTACTTCCTGTCCAGAGTGGAGCACGAGAGAGAATGGGAGCCTGGGGCCAAGTATTTCAGGCTGTGTGTGTGTGTGTGGGAAAGGGGGGTAGTTGTGTTGTGATGGTCTAGACTGAAATTGTTTTGATTTTGTGCCCTGGAATGAAAGAGCCCAGAAGAGTGATATATTGTATCTTTGTATCCATAATTGCTCTTTAACATATATTATGGGAATACATTGCCGCTTTCTTACATTCTTACAACATATCATGATTAATGCAGAGCTCCAAGACATTTTACACAGGGACGGATCTAAAATCAGTAAAATAAAATCATGAGGTCAAATAAACAAATAAATTCATGTTGAATTTCTTTGTAAAGCCCTTAATCAGTTACGGTCTCAAAGGGCTTCACGGTGCCGACATTATGAAAACAGTAAATGATGAAACACGTCACCTCCCACCCTTGGACCTTCACAGAGGAAAAAAAAAACTCCCACAAAACCTTTTAGGTAAAAAAAATGGAAGAAACCTTGGAGCCATTACGTGTGTGCACAAAGCTAAATTATGGCCAAAAAATAAAGATAAGGATGAATAGCTGTTTAACCTTGATTTAAAGATATCAGTAGAGCTTGCCTCTTATTTAAATGTGTCTATAAAACACAAATAGGTGGGCGGTGAAGTACTACTAAATAAAATGACGACAGAGTATTTGTGTGACTTTGTTATTAGTGCTGCAGTTGGGATTAAGAATAGTTACATATTAAGTTACATATTAATCCCCACCATTTTAACGTCAGGTGACATGGGAGTTAATGGAGAAGCTTTGTTAAGAGGGAGGAAAGTATCAGGTCAGGTTTCACAAAAACCCAATAATCAGGTCATTAATCAACAGCGCTTTTTGTTGATAATGATAAAATGCTGTATGATGTGTTTGAGAGAAAATATTGCCTTCAAAAGGATGAAGGCTACTATTGTCCTAATGCCTTTGTATGTGCAAGTCAGACTAGTTGTCAATCTGCAGACATATACGATGTGTGAGACATGCTTGGAACAGATAGTGGTGACTCTGGTATGGATGGAATGGAGACAAACATCTTGGGAAACATGAAAAGTGCCTGGCTCCTATTCATTCCTTGAAGCAGATGAAGCACAGATGAAGGTCATCTCTGGTACGGTGTGTCCATGTCTATGTAGAATCATCAGACTGTATGAATTGCATTCAAGTCATGATGGGGTTAAAGGTCAAAGTGTATCCCGACAGAGTATCTTTAATGTGATGTAGACTCGAAAAACTACAAACATGAAAAAGAGGAAAGTAGGACTGCTTTTGACAGCATTTACTTTCAGTTGAGTCAAATAAATAAAGAGCCATCTATCTATCTAAACCAAGAGGTGGATTTTTTTAAATTCAATTTTTAATTTAAAAATGTGGTCCTGAGTTTGAACCCTTTCACGTTCAATAGAGTCAATTCAGAAAGTTTTTAATTAAAAATGTTTAATCTTTGGACCCAGGATGCCCTATTATCCATTGATATCTCAACATATTGCACCTTTTTTTTAATAAATATGAATTGCAACTGAACTTGTTTTCGTCCTGTTGATTGTCATAAACTGAACTGACACCAACCCTATTCATGTGGACCAGCATCATAATATTGATGTAATAGAGTCATTGCTCTACTGTACAGCGACTACATGATATCATGGGGTTTAACGCTGAAGTTGGCACAGAGAAGCATTTGGGCCAGATGGCAAATACAACAAATTCTTTCCTGTTCCTACCTTACCTTACCCGAGGTAAAATGAATAAGCGGGGCAGCAAGCTGAAGTCTCGGGTCAATAGGCTGTTGCAGACCAAGCCGGCCAGCAGATATGGGAGGAGACGGGGGGGGAAATGAGCACTGTAGCACACAGTTTAAGCTGTCTGCTCCTGCCTGATGAGGTGGCTAGGGAAAAGAGACCAAGGATGTCTGTTTGCGCATGTTGACTGATGGGGCGGCTGAGGATAACAGGTCAAAGGGTAGCGATATATATGTTTGTGCATGTGTGTGCGCAGGCGTACACTAGTTTGTGTGTATGATGAGTGTAAACCCACCATGTACTGCATGTGTGTATGACAGGCCACGTATGTCTGAGGAGGTGGCTGCGGTGAAAGGTGACGGGGCCCGGCTGTGTAAATGCGGGCTGATGGGTCTCTTGAAAGTCTATTTCGCCGGAGTAATGAAGTGCGTCTGCTGGGGGAGAACATGAAGGACAGACACGGAGGCTCAGACAATCAGTTAGGTCACCTCACTCAACTTTGTATGGAGAGAGGAGGAAAGATGGATAAGATGGTTGAGTTGTAATGACTCTCATTCTCTCTGTCTGTTACGGAGGTGGCGTGAAAGACAAGCAGATCGGGTCAACTCACAGCCGCTGATGGAATGTCAGTCTACCCCTGCGGGTCATCTTGCCTCAACATGACTCAGTCTCTATCACCATGCTTTCTTTCTTTTTCTATCTCTCTTTCTTTCTTTACCATGCAGACACTGACTTGCTTTGTTGAGTGTGCTCTTAACTGGAACCCCAGAGGCCATTCACATGGTCAGTACCCCCACATCAGAGTCACATGTATTTGGGGGATATCTTGTGACAAGCCAGTCAGACAGCGTCTCTGTTTTTAGGCTGTTAAGAGTGGGATCATTGTGATTTCCCCTATGAACTCCAACTTTGTGAGCAAATGGTACACCCAGGCTCCGGCGTTCTTCTTATCATGTGTCTGTGAACTTCTGCCAGGGCGTGTGTGAGGGGTACGCTGGAGTTAAGGGCGGGGTCGGGGTGTAGGGGACAGTTCCAGCGATTTTGGAGGAAATGGACATACAGCTAGAGAGTGTCTGGCACCAGAAAAGTTTTTTTGATGTGCTATTGAGGTCAGGGAGTGAGGAAAGTAGAGCAACATTGGCGATTGCATCTTGAAAATCCACGTCTTAGGGTAGTTGAATTTCCCAATGATTATTTCATTCAGTAAATTCGCTCACTAATAACAGCAATGAAAGCCCAGCGTGAAGGTGATTTATAGTAAGTAAGTAATGGCAGGTTCTTTGAAAAGCGAACCTTCTCACAGAATTGTTTAGGGCTTTGCTTGGATAAATGGTTCAGCTTTTGAGCAGCTGCTTTTGGCTTTGAAAGGCTTTACACAGTATCTTTCCAATGACTATCACGAAAGAACCTCTAAGGAGCCAGTTTATTCTAAGTTCACTGTGTGAGCTGATTTCTGATCAGATAGAGCGGTTACAGGAGACCATTCCCGGGGACAAAACACACATTAGAGAACTTGAATGACACCGTTTATTTATCACCACTTGACCTGTGTGTGTGTGTGTGTGTGTGTGTGTGTGTGTGTGTGTGTGTGTTACCATGTATATGTCTGTTTTTATGTCCATATGTGTGTGTTTCTGTGTACGCCTCTCTTCTATGATTGTAAAACCTTTAACATCTAGCTCAATTGTGATAACCCCCCTTCCTGTACATGAACACATATTCTGCTATTAACATACACAACAGGCCAAAACAACTGAATTGGTGTCTTCTCTACACACAACAAGGTCCAGCGTCTGTAAACAGTGAAAAATAACAATCAAATAAGAACATCAACTTAATTCTTGGTTGGTGTGAGAGGGGTTTGCTTTTCCATATTTGAAGCATCCCCCTTGTTTTCAATCAATACAAGTCTTGATTTTGTAGCACTTAGTATCATCAGATTGAATGATATTATGGTGGAGTAGAAACTAACCAATGGTTACACAGTCTTCAGAAAAAAGTATATCATATATATAGATTTATATATAGATTTATATTCATTTATAAGCTTTTTAAAATAGCACAGTAAACACTTTGCACACATGATAGAAACCACTGAATGTGTCTGATTGTTTATGTATAGGCCAATGGCATCAAGGGAACCACATCCTGGTAAAGGGTCATTTCACTTTCTCTCCAGTCAGCTCAGGAAGGCATTTGAAGCGGTCCGTCACAAAATGACAACATTCACTTATGACACTCTTGAGAAAGTGAATATGAGCATCGTTTTACGTCATTTTTTTTTTTGTATATTGAAATCTCCTTCCTGAAGTGGCAGAACTGAAAGGGGACTGACCCGGCTCCGGACCAAATGTTCCTGTCTGAAACTGTAAAGTTGGTATACGTTAGAATCTGACCACTTCGACCACACAGAAAGAACAACAGAAACAAAAAGAGAAAGTTATATAAAGACAGTCAAGTCGAAAAACCGGAGATACTGAATTTATAGTAATGCACATCATCTCTGCTTATTCCCTCCCCCTTTTTTTTCTGCATCATGTACCTATACAAAATCTGCTCACACACTCTCTCTCACTCTGTCTCTTTCATTCTCTCTCTCTCTTTCACTCTCTCTTTCTCACTCTGTCTCTCTCTCTCTCAATCATTCACTTTCTCTCCCTCTCTCTCTTAACATCCTTTTTTTCTTGGTCTCGTTCCCCACACAGTGTCTGTACAGTTGGCTTAGTGGTGACCGTAGAAATAGCTAAAGGGTTCCATGTGACGTTGGTTGAAGTTTGTACAGAAACAGTAGTTTAGTTTTCTCCTCGTGTAAACAGGCACACAGATCGCCAGAGGTTGTATGGATTCTTCCGCCTGCTAACCTTGTCCAACAAAAATCTCTGTTTGTGAGTTAATCGGTCCCTCTTGGTCTTACTTGTATTCCTCCATTTATTTCAGTCAGTTCCTCTGTTCTCTCTATTGATGACATTATAATCTTCACATCGTTGGGTGTTTTGGCCCCAGTCTCAGTCCTGCTGAGAGGAATAAGGCCTTGGAATGCTCCTCAGAGATCTAGAGGGATACAGCTACTCAGTACTTAGTTCCTCTTTCTCCCTTGGCTACCAATGCCAAGGTCCCGTTACAGTTGGCCACCCAAGATAATGAAGTTTAACACAAGTTGCTGTTGTACTCGATGCTGTTTGTTTTGTTTTATTTTGCTGTCTCTAGCATCAGTGTCGGTGGTCTAGTACAGAAATTCACGCTGTCTCCGACAGGTCCACGCGGAATGAGCTAGCAAATCCTTTTGCGGGCTGAAACAAGAGAGAAGACACTCGTTAAGATAAATGACACCCTTCCCTCGAGACTTTGCAGTGACATATCAACTTGAAATACTATCTCATGAGGGATATATGCCACAAAGCACTCTCTCTGAAGTGAGCTGAGCTCAAGTTATTTATATACCTTAAAGGCTGGTTTTCAACAGTATAATGGTACAGCTAATTTGGGAATTGGGCTAAACATGTCCATCAGCAAAGACAGATGTTCAAACTTTAGGCTGCATAATAACCCATGCGTGGGAAATACACAGAGCACTAATTGCTTCATTAATTATCTATAAATGGATCATTAAACATTTATAAACCCTTTATCAAGGCAACCCGGGTGAAGAGAATACTATGTATACTACTGTATCCAGTAGTAACATTCAGTAAAAGTAGAACACTAGGCCTACCAGCTCATAGTTCCTCAGCCCTTGGTACTGTTCTCATATTTTCTACAGATTGATTAACAACAAAACTGTTGCGGCAGCAGGGTTGGGTTCAATGGATTTGAACAGATTGAACAAATGGGAGAATCCTCACATAAAAACAATAAAAATGTTGGATTGACTGAATATGGAGTGCATTTACCCTAACCCTGCAAGAAGGAGAAGATGAGCAGACACATGGGCAGCTATATTTGGAGCAAAGCAGAGTCTAGGACCTAAAGGCTAAATACCAATTATTCTTAACACAGACCTGATGTGCAATGGTAAGATTGCTTGGCTCCTTTAGGTAAGTTGCAAACAGAAAGCAGGTCGTCATGCTCATCGTTGACCTGGGGGAAAGCCCACAGTCAGCATGCAGGATCATGGAGGATGGTGGTTAACATGGTGGTGACTTGACTGGAAATGACTTCTCTATTGACTGTGTATATCAAATCCATTTTCTACTCTTACAGCTAATACAATATTCATGTAAAGTAGGACCCGGGAAGGCCCCGGCTGGAAAGCAATTGAAAGTGGCAACCATACTAAGTGTTTTTGAAAGGGTTTCCCTCATGTCTTGCACAAAACACGGGTACATCACTTTTTCAATGGAGGAATCTTGTTATTTGACCTCCAGGTGCAATTCCCTCTAATGTCGAGTGCTGATGCATATAGAAAGTATAGATGCAAAGGTTTTCCTTTTTCTGAACAACTTGGACTTAGATCCTTGTGAAAAAGGAAAAAAGCATTGTCTGTGTGTTTTACCCTTAGAGCTATTCAATAGGGAAGTCATCATGCTGAGCACATCTCTTTGAACAAAAATATCTTCTTCAACGTGGTATGGTCTATCTGTGCACGTATAGCCTATTTAGAACACTAGACACTATAATGTGAGAGTGTTTTGACAGAAGGTGATAATAGAAATTAATGTGTGTGTGAGTTGTTGACCTTTACTTATATGAGCATCAGATAAGAAGTTGAATTGATTGGAAAGCCTGAGCATTTAGAGGGGGAATTTAGAAAAAAAAAGGAAAAAGAAAGAAAAGGTGGCCACAGCAGTTTTGTTTGAATCCAATAAAGATTTTTTATTATTTTATTAAGAAACAATATAGACAATATAGACAATAAATAGAGTTAGGATTGGGATTGACAAATTTTTGATTAAATATTGAATTTTTCAAAGTGGGTGGAGAGTGGGAGCTAGAATAACAAAATATTTACATTTAAAATTTAACAAAAGAAACAATTGAAATGATACTTTACAAGAAAACAAAACAGAAAATAGATATGTTTTCAAACTCAAAGTTATTTTTCCTCAAAAATAGAAGACAAAAAATGTTGATTAACAACATAAATCATAATAGGTCCAGATCAGAATCACCGTCCCCTCCTTCTAGTATCTGTACTGGACCAGACCGAAGTCGTATGGTCCCAGGGAACTTTCGTACTGATACTCACAGAGAAAGGTGGGTTTGTACGGTAGGGTCCCCCTATCATACTCTTTCCTCTCTAGCGTGCTGGAGCTGTACTGCTGCTGTTGCTGATGGAGGTGATGGTGAAGGCTGTGGTGTGACTGTGACCTTTGACCATCCTTGCCAAAGGTGGAGAATGACCTATCGTTGGACGAGGCGGTGGACGAGATCATGGTGAGTTGGTCGGAGAGGTCGACGGAGGAGGGTACCTCAGTGTCAGGCAGCGTGGCATCCATGCCGGGCACGTGCAGGTTGCTACGGTAGTCCGGCCCCTGGCGCCCATCAGACGGTACAAAGGACGGCATCCAGCAGCGGTCCGAGTGGCCCAGGGCCTTGCACTCCTCCGTGCAGTTGGAGAACAGGTCAGCACCTGAGGAAAGTAAGGAATGAAGGATAGAAAGGATGAGAATGAGTGGAAGAGGCACGGGGTTGGGAGGGTATGAACATGGAGGGGCAAATACAAAGATACAAGGGATAAAGGAAGGAGGTGAAGTGAAAGGAAATGATGACAGGAGTGGAGGGAGAATGAAATGAGAGGCGAAGGGGATATTTGGAGGTGACGAGGGAAGATGTGGGGAGAGATGAGAGAAAGAACAGAAGAGAGAACACAAGTTAGCAAATCATTTGCCAATGTCGAAAGCAGAAAAACAGCAGCAAAAGCTATTCATCAAACAGACAAGGCCAACATTGATGAAGCGAATTGTTTGTTTTCCTTCCCACCTCATTCATTCCGAATGAAATGTGCAATCAAAGCGATGTGGTGTTGCAAAAACATTTCACCCCCTCTCTACATCAACATCCTCTGACTCACAATTGAGTCCCAAACACCAAAAGACAAAAATCTGAATCCTATTCCATCACCCTCATACAAAAACTACAATTATCTTAAGAAATGTGCAACAAAAACTAACAGAATATTCACTGACTGCTCATTCACACTCTTAAGTCAATCATCTCTATACAAACTGACAGGCCATACAATTGACACTGAGCTGCTGCCAAAAACAAAACATGAACATAAAAAATGATGAAATTACCATCTGAAATGATATAATGGAATAACACACACACTAATGCATACCCACATAACCAGCATGAAAGAGGTACCAGTTACGTTAATTACACTCTCTTAGAGAGAATAAAGAGAGCATGATGGGAAAAAAGAAGACGATGAGAGAGATTAAAAAAAGGAAAGAGAGAGGAACAAGAGAAATGAACAGAGCCATCATAATAATGAGACCCTCCAGCCATTCTACTTTTCTGCAGATTGGATTTGCAGTTTTCCCAGTTTTCCAACGTAGCCGGGACAATGCGGGTGCATCGGAATGACATGATCAAAGGAAGAGATGAGCAGTTGAGGGTAAGAGGGGGAATGAGATGCACTACATCAAGAAAGAAAGAAAAAGAAAGAAAGGAAGAAATCGACCAATCTGTAATTCCCTCAGGCTGAGAGGAGTTCAGATCAAAGGGTCTGCTTACACAAATCAGTTCTACTCATAATACCGCTATTCCTCTATTACTAAGAGTAGACACACACACACACACACACACACGCAAACAGTGCAATATAAGCACATCAGAGTGAAGATACCAGGGTGCACAGAAATCTAAACATGCTCATAGAGATGATAAAGTGGTCAGTACGTGCTTGTCCAGACATACAAACTTACAAACTAACCAAGCAGCAACACACGTGCCAAACCATTCAAGTGCAGGTAGGTAGAGAGTACCTGTGCACGCACACACACACCTTCGATGTCAAAGGATTGAGAGGGAGGTCAGTTCATTCCACATGTGCCATACCTCAGTGTATTATTAAAGCAGGCGTGAGAGTGCATTGTACTGCAGAGGTGGCTGTGTAAGTACAGTCTACAGCAGTCAATGCTTAGTGTACATGAGGGTCTGAGAAACCGCTGTCAGATGCATCCAGATAACCCCGTGATTATTGTCTGGCTGCCCACTCTCAAGAACGCCGGCATCAATATGTATGCGCACATACACGCGACGACAACACGCTCTCACTTAAGAGATATGTACACGCACACGAGTGAACAGAGAGACACACACACACACACACACACACGTGACGCGCATGACACCGCTGGCTGTTGAACCCGTGAAGCACCTTCTTTTCCTCGGGGCTGGAAGCAAACAACAACCAAAACCATGACTGGCAATGACAGGCTCTGCCAGCAGCCCTATCTCTCACCGTGACCTCTTCAGGCAGCAAGAGCACACGCACGCGCACACACACACACACACACACACACACAACAACAAACAAGCAATCTACTTGCTGATAAGCAATCAGCACTTCTATTCTTGTTTTTTTCCCACTCCTTTTTTCATTACATGTGTGCCTGTTTCTGGATTCCCAAGCCAGTGTGATTTGACTAATTGCATTGCCTGACATACACCCGGCAGCTGGGAGCGAGGAAACGAAGGAAAACAAATTCTGGAAAACATGAGCCTTGTGTCTGAATTCAGTTGGTGGATATATCTCCTGTACGTAGGTTTGTGGCAGCTGCCTCACTGCTCTGTCATCTGTCTGTCTCCCTCCCTCTCTCTGTCTCTATCTATCAGTCCCTCTGTCTCTCTCTCTGTGTATTTCTGTCTCTATTTCTACCTATTTCTGCCTGTCTCTATCGTATTCTCTCTTATTCAAGAGTGCCTGTGCGTTTTTCTCTCCTTCTCTTTTTCTCTCAGACACAAACCTCATTCCTCAGGTAGTGTGTCTTCTATCCGTACCTCTGTTTTTCATCTTGTCCTTTACTGCTCCAGAGAGAATACAGACACAAAACATCAATATTTGGACAGCAACTCAGAACGGCAGGGTAGTAGTGTAGCTCCCTTACACGAGTTGGCCAGTGGGACAGTGATGAGTAAACCGGAGACCTCCCAGAGCCAAAACGGATGAAGATGGCTCCCACCATATGCAGTGATGACATACAGAGCGATAGCTCTGAGTCTCTGAGGGGTAGCTTCCATTTTCCATGTTTGCTACAGTACAACAGGGCTGAGAAAGAGATCCAAAATGGCTGCTTGCCATAACAATGTCCTCTTTGATTAACGTCACCCCATATATATATTTTTTTAGAGCAAAGGTTCTGGATGACCGCTTACTTTTGATCTCTGCTTTATGAGCTTTTCATCACTTCCAATCCTTTGAATGCAACACAGTATGTAGCCTTGGCCTCACTGCCATATACATGGAGTGTATACATTGAGAGCACCTGACTGCACCATTAACCCTGTTGACTTGTTCAGATGCATGGGCAGTGTGAGTGTGATGTGTCTAAGGAGATGCTCAAGTTTAAAAAAGACAGAACATAAGACATGACATGATAAAATACAACCAACACAATAAATAAACACTATGTATGTTACTAGCGGCCAAAGGCTGTTTATGTCTCCCGGGGGGTTTTGTGAAAGGTTTCCAATGGTCCTATTGTTTCATGTATCTCTGTTCAGTAATAAATAACCAGGCCTTGAGGGAATGGGATGCTTTAGCTCCCTCTAGGCCTGTTCATACCTACTTGGTATTGGAAGAGAGGAAGGCTTGTGTCTTCTGTTCATCCAGGGTTGTGACCACTTCACTTGCCACTCGGTTTATTGAGAAAGCATATTCTATTCACACTCTCCGCAGAGCATTTGAGTTA